>RJWT010015152.1:0-20612 GCA_004365215.1 Cuniculus paca
TGACAATGGTTTGGGGGCCCATGATGTACACGGCCTAGGAATCTGTCCAGGAGGATGGCATACAGAACATGGCTCCTAGTCTGTACACAAAATGGAAAGAGGGACCTCTAGCTGACACTAGATGGGTCTAGCTATGACCCAGCCTCACAAAGGAGAAGTCACTGTCCAACCCAGTACAGAAGTACCAGAACAGTCAGGTCAAGCCAATGGCAGAGTTGCAGATAGTGTGATGGCTTGTAATGCATAAAGAAGGCCATGTGTGTGCATGGACAGCTGAGCTGTCTTGAGAGGCCTGATGCTCAGGCTTCCAGCTTGGGCAAAATGACAGGGCACCGTCCCTTGTGGGGTACCAACATGTGGTGATACATATGGGAATGTGGCCAAAAAGCTGACAATGTAGGCTATTATGGCTCAGGACGTAAGCTCCTCCTCTGGCCAAGAAATTACTTAACAGGTGCCTTGACCAGGCATTACAATGGTTGACCACTCAGAGTAGCATCTGACTGGAAATATTGAGTGTTGTGTATTGGATACTTCTAGGAATAGCACCTGACCAGGGATAAGGACCATAAACTTAGCCTTCCAAAAGGTAAAGCCCTTGCTCAACATACAATGGCCCAGGTCTTAAATGTTATGCACAAGACTTTGATGTTGCTTATGGATGAAACAGTTCAAATGAAAAAAAAATGATTTTGCAAAACCACATGGTTCTTGATTTGAGGAAGTATTTGTGCCCTGTAACATATAAAGTATTAAATACCCCAGACCTTTGAGGGGTTTGGGATGTGGGGAACTGCTCAGACTGCTTCAAAGCTTAGGACCATATACAGACACCTGAGGAGGTGAGCCCACTTGTTGAGTGCAGGCGCTCAGTAGGATACAGTTATATAACCATGATTTAGCATAGGTAAACATGCATGTGCTGGTTACAGCACTACACAAGAATGTAAATGTGAGATCACAACCTGCATAAGAATTATACAAGAATGATGCAGGCTACCCTGGCTCTTGTGCTCTTGAGTTCTGCTCTTCTCCATGCTGCCTACTGTTGTTGCTGAGGTGTTGCACATATGTGTTCTTTAACCTCAGGACTTCACCCCTGACAATCTCTCTTGGGCCACCCAAGCGGGTCTACACCCCTGCAGTCCCACATTTCCATTCTTTGTGTCTACAACTCAGAAAGAAACAAGGCGATCTGTTTTACTCCAGCAAGTTGACAGCTCTCCTACTAAAGCTAATAGATTGTAGTCAGCATTAAGCACATTATACAAAGAATACATTTGTCTATCTTACTTCTGAGATCCTCAATAATTAAAATTGAATGCGTGCTTTCCCTAAAGACTTTGCTCTTTTTAAGTCTCTTTGAGTTTAGTTTCTTTGAATAAAGTCACATTTTCAAAGATATTTGTCCTGCTAATTATAAACTCCTCAAAGACAGAAGTTGTTTATATTTTTGTATTCTTTGCACCTAAAAATGTTACTCAAATAACCAGCACCCAACAAATATATAAGGGGAAAGTAAATATAAGAAAGAGGAAAGGAAAATGAAGCAATTCTTCTGTGAAATAATGGCTAGATAGATTGAGCCTTATCCTGAATTGTGTCTGCTTAAGAAATCTTAAAAGGTAAACTGGAGAGGCAGGGCAAGATGGCAGCTAAGTAATATCCTGTAGCAATCATCTTTCCACAGGCATACAATTAACAGCTATTCACATACTAAGCTATTTGCTCAAGAGCTAACAAAGTCAGGCAAGAAAGCATAGTGTCTAGTTTAGTATAATAAAGATATATTTAAAAAAGGCAAGAAGAAAAATGTCACCATGTCATGGTTCCCCTTTCCCTAACCTCAAGCAGAATGCAGAAAGAGATGTCTCCTGCTTGGGGCCTACTCTGGGCCTTAGACTTGAAACCTAGTTCCAGGTCCATCAGGATGAAACCCAGAACCAGGAAATACATCATGACCTGTACCACCAGGCTAGTACACACAGAATGAGCCACTAGAACAAAGAAACTGCCTCCACCACCCTTTTTTCAACCTCAAGCAACAGAGCAGGGAGCAAGACTACACTGCCGGGATGCAGTGCATGAAACCTAGCACAGGACTTTGTCTTGGAGCTCAGTACTGTGGCTACCATCATGAGACCTGGCATCAGGCTGAAGACAAAGAGCCCTATTCCCAAACCAGAGCTCACAGATGGAACCGCAAGACCCGCCTGGCATAAGGTAGAGGACACCTGCACTCTGGGGACAGTCAAGTTTCAACCTGCAATTATGGCTGGATTTCGAGCAGGCCTGGGGCGAACCTTCCCGCCCAAGGATGTGCAGGTCCCTATCACTATGAGACTCATCTTGACCTACATAGCATCAGTCTTTATCATTTATGGTGGTTAATTGATTAATTGTCAACTTGAGTAGGAAATGCTTAGTTGAATTGACTCAGCATGGTTCTGGTCACGGAAGATCCATTTTAAGAAGGACTATTGTCAGAACAGCATAAAAGGAGAACAGGAGGGAAGAATTTCAGCTGGTTTTCCTTGGAGGAGCTTTGTCTATTCTCATCAGAGAAGTCTGGTGCTTGCTTTTAGCAAGGATGGCTGTTGTTTATTCTTTAGAGAAGCGCTGGTCTTCACCTTGAGTATTGTCTCTTGGGTTTCAGCACAGATTCTTCTGCTTCCTTTTTTACCTGCAGTGCAGATATGGTAGCCTCCAGCACCCACCCTTGGGCTTTCTGGCACAGACCCTTCAGCCTTCCATCACAAATTTCTCCTGATGCAGACTCCTGATGCAGACTCATACACCATATTACTGTGGGCTCTAAGCACCGTTTTACTCTCAATTTTTATGAGATCAAGTTTGTATAGGACATTGCCATGGATTCCAGGCCTTTGGCTGGATGCTTCAGATCTGTAGCATGTGGACAGATCTCTTGAACTCTTCTACATTTGAGTCTGTGGATGATATTGTCAGATAACCTTGTAAATTTCTGTGTCTACATTAAATCTGATTCAGAGCATGTGCAGTCTTTTGAGGAGTCTTGCCTCAGCCCTGCAAACTACTGTAACCTCTGAATAGTACACCATCTACCCTCCAACTTTAGACAGGAAATTATCCCCAACCTAACTTACAGATGGAGCTCTAGACCTGTTTCAGCACTAGGCAGAAAGTTCCAGTGGGATGGAATTATGTTTTGGCCTATACCACTGTCAGCTACAGTATGAGGCTTGGATGCACATCTGCTTCTGCTAAGGTTCTTGCAGCTGTGGAACCCAATTTTGCATCAGCCTTGGTGCCTAGGCACTGCCTTTACCAACACTATACAATTTTGGGCAGTATAGTGTAGAGCAAGACTTTATTCATTGCCAGTAAGACAGGGAAGCACAGAACATTGCCTTAGAACTTCATGCCGAGCTAGCAAAACCTCATACTGGACAATTCCTAATGTCCCCATCCCCCAGACCTATTTGCAAAAAAAAGCACCAGCGGAGTATTATTACTGGGGTAGACACTCACCCCTAGTCTATTAGACTACAGTGTTGGCAATGGTCCTATCCCATTGCTATGCTGGTGTTGGTAAGCTATGGACTTAGCCTTATACTCAGTAGCCACAGGTGTGGCAAAGAAAGATAGGACTGGTCACTCCATGGTGATTCTGCCTGGAGGAAGACAGATTCCTACAGTTCTTACTCACAGACCACTGACTATGGATGGGTCATCTGTTTACCCAAGGCCAAGGGAATGGGCTTGTGGGGACAATCATCCTTTTCTAGGTATCCTTGCTCCATGTTAAAGAACACACCAACTGTAGTAGACCAAACCTGGCTTGGGTCACCATCTAGTACTGAACCAGTAACAGCACCGTAACAATACAGTTGTGATAATCCTAGAATTGAACATCATAGGGTGGTGAAGGAGTAGAACTGACTAGCGGCCTGGAGACAATAAGTAGCCACTTAGACTTTTTGGAAAGATAGGCAAACAAAACCAGATTGAAAATACTGTAAGAAATATCTAATCCATTAAAGCACAGATGTCAGTACAAACCAAGAAGCATCAAGACTTCTCAGGAAATCATGACCTCACCTAAGGTCTAAATGAGATGCCAGAAACAAACCAGACAGTAATCAGTATGGAGGAACTGTCAGTGAATTTAAAATTTGTCATAAGGAAACTTAATGAACTTCAAGACAAAACAGATAAATGATTCACTACTCTAACAGAAAATTTAATGAAGTGGTGGAAGCAATTTTAAAATGCAAACAGAAATCTTTGAGTTGAAAAATACACTCTAAAATATGATAGATGGTTAAGTAGCAGGATAGATCAAACAAAAGAAAGAATAAGTGGGCTTTAACACAGGCTATTGGAACACACAGAGTAGAAAGAATAATCTTTTCAATAAGTGATGCTGTGAAAATTGAATACCAACATGCAACAGAATGAAACGAAATCCCTATCTCTCACCAATAACAAAAATTAATTCAAAATGGATTAAATGTAAGAAGTGAAACTATAAATACTAGAATAAAATATAGGGAAAATACTTCAGGACACTGAAATAAGCAAGGATTTTTTTTTTTGACAACCTCCCAAAAGCATAGGAAACAAGGGCAAAAACACAGCCATAAGACTATACCAAACTAAAAAGCACACCAAAAGAAACAATTATGGAGTGAAAAGACAACTCACAGAATGGAAAAAAACCACTTTTAAACTACACATCTGACAATATCTGTAACAATATCCAACATATATAAGAAACTTGAACAATTCAGCAGAAAAAAAAAGACATTAAATAAAAGGTGTTACAATTTATAATCAGGTGTCCCCACAAAGTCTCATGCATTTATAGATGGGGTTGTGGGAGGTGACTGGATCGTGGGTGTGTGATACTGAATTATGGTTGTGTGATAATTAATTCTCTGAAGTGTTTATAGCTGGATATAATTTTGGGAGGTGAAGATTGGTGGGAAGAGTGAGTCACTGTGAGCATAGCCTGGAGAGAGGGGAGGCAGAGAGAGGGAGAGACAGAGACAGAGACAGAGACAGAGACAGAGACAGAGACAGACAGAAAATAGATAGTTTTATCCTACTCTCTTCAACACTGCTGCTTCCTGCTTTCCATGCTATGGACTGTTTCACCTCTGCCAGTCCCCTCTGCCATACTACCCTGCCTTGGAGTCAGCTGACTATAAATTAAAAGCTCTACCAACTGTGAGCCAAAGTAAACCTTTTCTCCTCTAACCTGTGAGTGGTGGGTATTTTGCCCAAGCAATGAGAAAGTAACTAATGCAATAGGCAATAGACTTAAATAAACATTTCTCTAAAGAAGACATACCAATATCCAACAAGTATATGAAAAAATGTTCAACATCATTAATCACCAGGAAAATGAAACTCAAAACCATACACCTCATCCCTGTAAGAATGGCTATCATCCAAAACACTAGGGACAAGTATTGGTGACAATGAGGAGAAAGAAACCCTTACACAACAATAGTAGGAATGTAAATTAGTTCATTATTATGGAAAGCAGAATACAGGTTCCTCAAAAATTTTAAAAATATAACTACCATTAAATCCAGAAATCCCACTACTGAGTATACATCCAAAAGAAATACTTATTGACAGACATCTTCATTCTCATGTTCTTTGCCACACTATTTACAATACCTAAGGAAAGCTGTGTCCATCAACTGATGAAATGGCAAAGAAAATGCTGCAAATACACACACACAAAAAAATTCAGTCATATAAAAGTGACACTATAAACATGATAACATGTTAAATGAAATAAGTCTATACAGACAGTCTACACATGGTATCACTCATGTATGGAATATTTAAAACTTGATCTCATAAAAATTGAGAGTAAAATGGTGGAAACTAGAGTCTGAAGAGTATAGGTAGGAAGAGGGGGCTTGGGAAAGGTTGATCAATGGGTACTAAGTTGGAATTAAAGAGGAGTGAGACTTCCTGGTGTGTAACTGCAGAGTAGAGTGCCTATAGATACTGATAATGTACTGCATATTTCAAAAAGTTAAAAGAAATAATTTTAAAAGTCTTCATCATTAAGACATGATAAATTTTTGAGGAGAAAGGTGTGTTTAACCTATTTAAACATTATACAATGTATATATGTGTTGAAATTGACAATTTTTATGTTTTTACTATTAGTTAAAAATAATTTTAACAATAAAAAGTTAAATTTTATTTTCTCAACAATTTAGCCAGGAATAAGACTTTACTTGAAATTGAGTCAGTATGTAGTTTTTAGAATACTTAGATTGGGTTGCAGGCCTATCTTCCATGTCATAATTTCTGGCAATGTCATTTATTGAAATCACCAGTATTTCTCTCTTAAAAAAATAAAATTTTGAAATTTTTTCAAGAAAACATGAAAAACCTATTTTAAATACATACTAAAATAAAATATAAAAAATTCAAGGTCACCCATAACCACTTCCCAAGAATAATTGTTTTATATTTTGATTTAGTTCCTTCCTGAAAATTTTATTTTCAATGATTTTCATAATTGATGTTTTCAATATAGTTATAAGTCTTGGTTTTTGACATAAAATTATACCTAATTATTTTATAATTCTTTCTAAAAGATGGTAACAATCTATATTTTCACCATGAGCAAAGGATATAAATGAGTAATAAATAAATTCCTTAAATATCTGGTAAGTGTGAGAGTTGGGAATCTTACTCAAGGCTCCTTATTCCAAAACTGGTACCCTTTAATAAATTATGACTTATCCTAGAAAATATCAAAATATTATCCATTCACAAGTAAATTCTCATTTTGAGCTGATTGCATGATAGCAAATATTTGAAAAATAAAATATTTAATTGAGATTTTTTTGTCTCTGTGATGTCCATCAGCTATTTGGACACCATAATTTAAAAACTTTTGAATCAGGAGGACATGATCTTACATCATCATTTCACAGATGACGATGCTGGATTGATAGTTTCCTTCACAAGGCAAAAAAAAGAAAGCACCAGGGCTCTGCATGCATCCAATAAAAAGTAAAAATAATAACATTACACTAGTGAGATTCAGGGAGGAAATGTTTTTTCTTTTATAGGTGTCTCATTTAAATAGGCCCTTTTTTATTCAGACAAAAGAAGGTTTCTGACATATAATTCAGTAAAGACAATGCAGCCCAAATCATTTATGACAGTGACAGTAAGACGCCACATATACCTTCAGGGAGCTATCTATTTTTAAGGAAGCTGCCATTTGAACTCTTTGTCTCATTCTCATTCCCAGATTCCTCTAAGATACATAACTGATGTGACAATGTCAATGATACGGCCCAACAGGAAGGATCTTTTCAAGAAAAATATGCTACAGAGATACAACATTTAAAAATAATTGGCTTCTTTTTTTGTAATGCCTGAGTTCTTCACAAGTTTCACAGACATATCACCACTTGCTTACTACAAAGCTGTGACAGAATCTTGTGTTTATGAATAAGACTTATTCTGATGAACCAGCAACAGATGCTGTAACTGTATGCCACCAAAAGGATGCACAGATCTCATTTAACATAGTAAAGTTTTTCTCTCTTATTTACAATCCAAAGAGACACAGTGATGCATAGTAAAGTTTAATGATATTAGCCGAAACCTAACTTAGATTGCAGTGTCTAAAGCCTATTATTCTGAGCTGAATAGATTTGCTCCATAATAATAAAGATAATCCAGGACAACAAAATGTTTTAATCTCTAGAAGTTTATGAGTAATCAGTGAGTACCTACTACATCTTCAGAGAGTGCCTGGCATTAGATGTTATACACCTGGGGCATGTGCCGAGATCTTAAAGTTAAATATGCATTAGTAATGCAAATTGGCAAGAGCAACAAAAAGCCCTAATAGAGAAGGAAATACAGCACCTTCTGGACCCTAGGTAGGGACCAAATCAGGTCTTAGGACAAGATTAACTTTCAGCTTGCCTGTGCCACATTTAGTGGAAAGAAATTGTCCTGGGCCACATCTACAATATATAATATAGCTAATGTACTTAAGTAACAAAACCTTGGTTTTATAATATTTTAACTTACTCAATTATTGTTTAAAATCATACGATAAATCCAAGTCTAATAATTAAATAGGAAAACTTACATATCTGATTAATAATAAAAAATACCTGTCTTCAGTGGCATGCAAAGTTGTGATTGGGTTGAAACAGTGCTATCACTGTGTTTTGCCCAACAACTGGCACAAGCACAGTAATATCTAATCTACACGGGTTTGGACTGAACTGCCTGTGTTGTACCAGTTGCCTGTACTAGTGCAGGAGATAGAGTTGGCTCTGCACTGCACCCTCCCCCACACAGCTTTCTGTTGTTAAATGTGTAGACTGTGGTTCTGTCTTAGTTCCTTACCTCATCACTAGAACAAAATACCCTACACCTACAATTTAAAGGAAGAAAGGTTTCTATTGGCTGACAGTTACCATGCCTGGTCAGCAGACTCCAAGGCAGAATTGCCATGGTGGAAAACCCTGATGAGAAAAGCTGCTTGTGTCATGAGGGCCAGGAAGTAAAGAGAAAGGAAGATCTGGGGAGGGAGATAAACCCCACAAGGTCATGCTCCCAGTGACTCACCCTCAACCCGGCCCCACCTTCTAAAAACAAGTCCATCATAGTGCCCCATAATCCAATTGCCTTCCAAACAAAGAAGACTTCAGTGGTCATTTTAGATCCAAATAGTAACACTCTACTGCTGGCCACCAAAATATTCACGTCCATCTCTTTGTACAAAATGCATTTAGCCCATCTCTAAATGTAGCCAAACTTTTCACAGTTCCAGCATTACTAAAAAGTCTGAGTCCCATGTCTCCTCTGAGACTCAATGCACACTCTTAGCTGTAAGCCTCCATGAAAATCAAAATGAAAATTAATAATCATTTCCAAAATACAATGGTACAGGGTAAACACTTCCATTATAAAAGGGAACCATAGGGACATAGAAAGAAATGGGACATATATAAGAATGAAACCCAGCAAGGCAAGCATTAAATTGCATAGCTCCATGTCCAGCACCCAGGGCAGGTTGTGGAAAGTTGTGTGCTCCAAAGGGCTTGGGCGTCCTGCCCCTATGGCGTGGCCAGCTACAGCTTTCAGGGCTTCTCTCTCAAGAGGCCTTGCTCACTGCCTCCAGCTTTCCTCAGCAGTTGTCCCACGTTCCTGGATTCTTCAGCTTTCTGAAGTCTCCACTGCACTTTTAGCTTTACTCTCACAACTTCATGTACTATCCTCTCAGGGGCACACTGCTTGAACTCCCAGGCCTTCTTCTGAAATCTGGGTGTAAACTATCGTGACCCAACAACACTTGCATTCTGCATGCACAGAAAACCAGCAACATGTGAACAATACTGATATCTACCACCAACTCAAGTCTTGAAAAATATAAAATTCATACAAGGATGTCAAAATTTTAAGATCTTTTGGGGTTTCACTACTACCTGTCTAGGGTCTCATGTAGGTTGAACTATCCTGGTCTAGGGAATCTTTAAAAGGACAGTTTCAATAATTATTGTTTGATACATTTAAACTTAATATTCATTAACGCCTTGGTTTCTTTTTTCTTTTAATAGTTTTTTTTAATTCGAGATCTGCAGTAGTTATTAATAATTTCTAGTGACAGTGGTGCAATATAAAATATATAATATATAATGCAGTTTCCTGCTCCTTTAGTTTGCGTTAGTAAAAAAATCCTATCTTTGAGCGATATCTACTAGTATTTTAATTGAACTATATTGTTTTGGTTACTTTTCTTCACTGCTGAGACAAACACCTGACACCCAAAATTAGGGAAGAAAAGGTTCATTTAGCTTACAGTGTTTGGAGATTTCAGTCCATAATCAGCTACCTCCAAGGCAGGGTGGCATGGCACAGGGACAGTACTTCAAGGCAGCAGCCAGAGCAAAAGAGCAAAAGAGCCTGTTCTCTGCCCTCAAATTATACACCAGCCACCCCCTCCACCAAAACCTTCAGGGTGGGTGTAACACATACAAAATATCCTTGCTTTCCTTTGCACACGATGAGGATATTTACAAAGTAAGAACCCTGGCTCCCTGCTGAGCCTCTCAGTTAAACTTCTCAAGTTGACACAATGTATTAACCATAAGATATATTAAGGTACTTTTTTCTGTGTTTAAAACAGTTCAGAGATGTTAACTCCACATGGCCCACATTTGTACAGCTTGCTTAGTGGAAGAAATTTTCAAGGTAACTCTTTTTGGTTATTGTTTTATTTTCTCTTTTTTGTGGTTGTTGATTAGATCTTACTGGAAATACAAAAATCACTCATTCTGAGCTTTAAGTCTATTCTTTTCTCCAAATATCAGAATTCATATGAGTTTCATTTTACATATGATTAGAAATGAAAAGAAAGAGATTTTAATCTAAATTGGTGAATTTATTACCTCTAAATAATCAGTGGTCTCAAAGAAATTTTCATATTTCCAGAATGATGAAGATGATACTGATTCCATAAAATAATGCCAACATTGCTCAAGTTAAATAATTGTTCTTGAACATGAAAACTTGGTGGTTTGTTTAGCATGTAGTCAGAAGGAAGGTTTTCACTTCCTTCAGGAACTGGCCAAGTATAAAGAGTTTTTAAGGTGACCCAACATGTGGAGAAATAGGAAAGATGGTGCATCAGGGAGGGCGCTGAAGTGCTGCACCCTTTCCAAGAGATTTTTATCTTATGTACCTCATTATCAGAATGTTCATCTCTTGTAATGTTCTATATTTAAAGTTAATAAAAACAAATGAAGTGTTTCCCTGAGTTCTATGAGCTATTTGCTGGTGACTGGACCTGTGGAGCGGGTCATGGGAACTCCCAATTTTTAGGTCAAGTCAGAAACCCTGAAGGTCTGAACTTGCAAGTGTAACCCCCACAAAGAAGTGAGAGCAGTCTTGTGAGACTGAGCACCTACCCTGTGGGCTCTGGCTCTAACTCCATCCACTTAGACAGTACCAGGATTGAATTGTAGGGCTACTCTGTTGGTGTCAGAGAATTAGTCAAGGTGTGAGGGATGGGGCACATTTTTAAGATGAAAAATGTTGTACTGATAGTTCAAAAGAGAAAATTTTTATGTTTTTGTACTGCATAGTGCCCATGCATGATAATACAAAAGACCACATTCATCCAGGAGATGGCACTTAGAAGACCCTCAATCCAACCTCATTAAAAAGAAATCAGACATTCACTCCAAATAAATACTGTGGACTCAACAAACTTCTTATTTAAGTAAGTTTTGAGAAAAAACAGTGAGTGTAAATTTTACTATTATATTAAAACATCTTTTAATAAATTTTATTAAAAAATAAATTTTATTAATTAATCTGAAAGAAATATTTCATTAAAAATAATTTTAAAATATTCTCAAATGCATATTTGACACAAATATTTTCTTCTCAGTAAGGTATTGCACTTTATTATCTGTATCATAGTTCATGAGCTTCCTAGAATCTGGCCTACAAAAATCTAGCACAAAAGTTTTACTTTCTAGAAGTACTGAGAATTAGCAGTTGTTCCATTATCTTGAGTTAGTTTCCCAACTACTCATTTAATATGACACTAATCTTTTCACAATATTCCCTCAAACATTTTCTTTCCTATAGTGAATAATCTACATAAGATATTCCAGTGCATATAGAGAAAAGCAGAAATGAAAATTTTATCATTGATACTGAAGATGGATATTTTGGTAGTAGTATCACATAGTTATTCATCAGCAGTGGGCATCTACTTCTTTTCATTATGATTTCCTTTTGCAAATTTAAATGGCCATATGATAGCATCATCATATATTAGAAATGCAAGTTTTCAAGAAAAACTCCATAACATTCCCTAAAAATGTCACAGTCAAAAACTAATGCAAAATATGATATATTAAAAATAATGAATAAACATGAATAAAGACTTCAGTGTATATCAGCAAGGTATATGTTATGCATAATTGTTTACAATCGACTTTAGTATTCACTATTTTGATTGTGTCATGTTAAGAAAGCAAAATAATTAGTAAACTGAATTTAACTTTGAGATGTAAAAACTTCAAAATTTAATCCATTTGCACAAAATAAAACTAGTAATACAAGAAAGAATTTTTCTATGTTTCCAAAAGGATTACAAAAGTTATACCCTTTTTCTGAAGTAACTATGGGCATAATTTTAAGAATTTACTCAAAAACTATGACTTTTTAATCTGGAAATTTCATTTAAGTACTATACTCTATAGTCTGTTGTCAGTCCCACAAAAGGTTAGATATTATAAATTACTTCTTTTTTCTGATTAGAGATTATTAAACCCAAAATTTCTCATGTTCTTTCTACCTGTACTTCATGTTATATTCAATCCAAAGCAGTCACTTTTCACCTAACATCTCCCATGCATTTTGGACCATGTGCCTTGTTTCATGTGATTTCTCTCTGGCCAAACTCTTTCTACTATGGTATTTTAATTAATCCAATATTCATATTTTCATCCAATATTCATGTTGGATTATAATACCCAATTGTTACAGCTTACATCTAGATGCCCCCCAAAACCTGTGCACTAGTAAGTGAGGCTTTTCAGAACTAGCTGATATTAATGGTTGTGGTAGTAAATTAAATGCAATGGCTGGATTAGCAGAGTTCTAGGTGTGGTTGAATAAATTTACTGAAGACAGAAGTCCCACCGTAGGTGGGGTCGGTACCACCCAGAAGTCTTGTGGGAGAAAGGCAGGCTTCCCGCTTGCTGCTTGCTGCTTGCTGCCTCCTGCCTGTTCTGCCATCAGCTGTTTCTCCTCTGCGATGCCCTTCTGCCATGCTGCCCTGTCTTAGAGCCAGCTGACTACAGACTGGAACCTCTACAAACTGTGAGTGTCATATATTTTGCCTCAGCAACAAGAAAAGTAACTAAGACACTAGCATTAAAGGTAAGGTATTTAGGGTAAGGATTTAAATTATGAACTTTCCACATTCATAAATGACATAAGCACTCTTGTAAAAGAAGTTGTAAGCAGCACCATTGTTCCTTGGCCCATTTTGCACTTTCTATTCTGAGTAGAGAATTCATCTGCTCCAGAAAAGACAGCAACAAGGAACACAGCAAGACCTCACCGGACACCAAATCTGCCAGCACCTTAATCTTACTTCTCATCCTTTGAACACTCATGTCACTTTGAACCTTTTAAAGATGCATATATTTTCGTGGTCGTGTTGTGTTACAGTTAATCATGCATTTTTCTTAAAGCCATTGCCCATTACCCTCATCATGGATTCACGCTTTTATTCAGTGTATTCGACACTTAATGAACATCTTCTGTGCATAGACTGTGGACCTCATCATGCAGCAATAAAGATGAAGACATCGTTACCCTTTCCTCAGGAAATTTACCTTAAATTCATGTCACACTCTCTTTTCTTACCCTTCATATTTAGCACAGTACTATACATGTAAATGTTTGTATAATTAAATTTGTCAGTGCATATCAATGACACTAAAAAATGAGAAATGTCATTTATATTTTTGTACCATGTAAAACTGTTTATACCTGATGGGAAGTCAATCATTCTCTCACAAAAATGGATATGGTAAAATTAATGACTTTTTCTATTAACTTTGAGGATGCTACCTAATGTGGAGAAAAACTGAATGTCATGCAGATGGATTTAAAATAATAATTTTTACATGCTTGTCCTATCCTGGAGGAAGGATCAAACTTAATTAACTTCATTAGAGATTCTTTAAACATGTTGTTTTATAAAGTACTTTCTAGTCACATTGTATGCTGTGGTAAAAAAACCACAGGGGAATAAACTAAATCTGTACCTCCAGCAATTAAAACTGTCTTCAAATAATTTACAGAGATATGTATTCATTAAAGTTATTTGTCAATGCATAGACACACAGTGTTAAAGTATAATAAAGACAAAATATCAGACAAAGTTAAATTAGAGGATATTTGCAATTCTTTGTGGCATTTTCTCCTACAATTTGAATATGATCATATACGTGGGATTTATTCCAGAAAATCTCCAAGACAAATATTTTAACCTTTTGAATCCTTTTGTCAACTAGATTATCTATCTTGTTCAGGTCAAAGAAATTGTGCAAACCAGTAGAAAAGTGCCTGCAATCATTACTTCACATATTTCACAAATATGATGAGAAATGCCATTGTATGTACCCCTATTCAAAGAAACAATTTTCAGATAAAAATAATACAAATCTCTTATCTTCTGAGGAAAGTATTTTTCATTTAATTAACAACAAAATTGAAATCAGCTCCCCCCTTTTGTCTTTCACATTATCATTATCATCAACATATTAAGAAATTTTGAAATGGAAGTCTATAAAAATCTTAAAGTTTATAAAGAGATTTTTGCACTCTGTAACTTGAATAGGTCTGTCGACGAATATTGGTACTATTCTCCTCAGCTATGTTTCTATAGTCTTATAAGAGGAATCTAACCTCTGGCTGAGAATATTTTTCTAAAGTGTATTAGTCACTGTCTCATCACTGGGAGAAAATACTCAACACCCACAATTTAAAGGAAGATAAGTTCATTTTAGCTCACTAATTCAGTGGATTCGGTCCATGGTTAACACCAAGACAGAAATGGCCTGGTAGAACAATATGGCAGAGGAAAGCTGTTGACAGCATGACCACCACTAAGCTGAGAGAGGAGCCAGGCACAAGAATACACGCTTCCCAGTTGTACCACCAATGACCTGCCTCTTCTGACCAAGTTCTACTTCATAAGCTTACATGTAACTATGAATTCACTAGTATCCCTATCACCCAGTCACCTTTCAAACACATGACACTTTGTGGGGGACATTTTAAATATAAATCATAACATAAATGCAACTACCACTTTTTTGTACATAAAGTGCTAGCCATAGCCCATTTAAACTAATGCATATGCATATATGGGAAAACTGTGAAATGACTGTAACTATCCATTGAAAATTTTGTGAAACAGTAAGTGTTTCTTTCTATAACTTGAAGTGAAAACTTAGGAATCATTTTCAAACCAAGTAAAGATTACTACACCCATTAAATAAAGACAAAGAAGCATCTATTGTCATTATTTTGTGTAAAAAATGATCATGCTAAAAGATATACTCAGCAGTTTTGGGAAAACCTGTGTGTGCGTGTGTGCATGCATGTGAGTGTGTGTGTGTGCATGTGTGTGTATATACACTGATGCTACAGGTATGGCAACTTTATTTTCTAATTTTTTCAAATAAATGATGCTATAAAAATTGTCTTTCCACATGCCAAAGATTAAAACCAGACCCATATCTATCACCGTGCACTAAACTAAAGTCAGAATGGATCAAAGATCTAAATATTAAAACAGAAACACTAAATATACTGGAAAACAAGGTAAGTAGAAATCTCAATCATATAGGAATAGGTGAAGAGTTCATGAACAAAATGCAAACTGCATGGAAAGTACTTCAAAGAATCAACAACTGGGATCTTATCTCATTAAAAAGTTTTTGCACCTCAAAAGAAATCACCAACAGAGTGGAAAGAAAACCAATAGAATGGGGGAAAAAATTAGCCAACTGTCCCTCAGATAAAGAACTTCTATCTAGAACACATAAAGACTTGAAAAAATCAGGCCCCCCAGATTCAAAGACCTAACCCAAAAATAGGAATATGAGATGAATACACAATTCCAAAATGAAGAAATACAAATGGCAAATAAATACATAAAGAAATGTTCAACATCACTGTTCATTCAAGAAATGCAAATTAAAACACTGAGATTCCATCTAACTCCAGAAAGAATGGCTATCATCAAGAAATCAAACAATAACAAATGCTGATAGGGCTGTGGGGAAAAAGAAATTCTTCTCCACTGTTGGTTGGAGTGTAGACTGGTACAATTGCTGTAGAAATCAGTGTAGAGATTCCTCAAAAAACTAGCATTGGAGTTTCCATTCAATCCAGCTATTACCCTTTTGAGTATTTTCCCAGAAGAATTAAAAACATCATGCCAGAGCGATATATGTGCACCCATGTTTATAGCAGCATAATTTGTGATAGCTAAATCTTGGAAACAATCCAAATTCCCATCAACCATGGAATGAATAAAAAGATGTGGTATTTTTATACAAGGGAGCATTACTCAGCTATAAAGAAGGATAAACTTGAGGATTTTATAGATAAACGGATGCAACTTAAGACCATACTCAAAAGTGAAATAAATCAGCATTGCATGTGTAAATATTGTATTATCTCCCTAGTGTAAAAAAACTGAAAGAGTAAATAAGATCCAAAATGTATAATAGATATTGGGAAAGTGAAAGGGAAAGAAACTGCTATAAAGGAAAGGACAACTGGGATAGAAGAAAGGAGAAAAGAAAGAAGGGAAAAGATATAAACATAACCACTATATAAAAGATAGATATATATAAAAATATATACATATATACAAATATATAAACAAATTATGATAATGTATATTAAGTAAATAAATATAACTATATATAAAAGATATTTATATACAAGATAGATAATGATAATACTAATATCTATTCATCAAAAAGAACAGTTTGTGCTTTCATTGTTTAAGTGTTTGATCATTTTTTCATGCCTATATCTTGAACAACTACTTAGAAGATAACAATATGCAATATATTAACCAGTGGTAATCTTCTATTATTTTGTTTTGAATTCTGTATCATTTTTATTCTTTTTTTAATTAAAAAATATATTCATCTTTTGGTATTGATGCATGTACATATTGCATCTTTATTCTTTTCACTTCCCCTTCCCCTCCTATCCCTGTCATCACCCTCATCCCTAAATACCCCTTCCCTGTTCTTATTCTTTTAATTTCTTATTATAAGTTTGTGATACATAACTACTTGCACTGTAATATATTACATATCTTAATTCTTTTCTATATGTCTTGCCTGTCTGCTGCTTCTCCCTTTGTCCATCTCTTGGTCCCACTCCCATTTGCAGTAGATCAATCTCTCTTTTTATCTATCTTTTATTTTGCTATTTATGTTATTTATATGTTAGATTTCTCATATGAAAGAAACCACACAGTATTCAAGCTTATGTGTTTGATTTATTTTACTTAACATTATAGTCCCAAAGTGCATCCATTTTCATACAAATGACTCAAATTTATCCATCTTTATATAGAATAGTAGTCCATAGTGTATAAATACATTTTCTTTATCCATTCATTTGCTGATGGACATATCGGCTGCTTTCAAGATTTAATTATCATGAATTGTGCTGCAATAAACATGGGTGTGCATCTATCATTGCCATATGATGTCTTTCAGTCTTTTGGGAAGATACCTAGCAATGGAATAGCTGGTTAGAATGGAATTCCTAGTTTTAGTTTTTTAAGGAATCTCTATACTCATTTCCAAAGTGTTTGTACTAGTTTATATTCTCTTTTCATCATAACCTCACCAGAATTTGTCATTACTTGATTTCTTAATGATAATCATTCTTTCTGAAGTATGATAGGATCTCAGTATTGTTTTAACTTGTGTTTCTCTAATGAACTGCAACGTCAAACTTTATTTATTTATTTATGGTCCTTTTGTATTTCCTCTTGTATTTTCTTCTTCTGTGTTTCTTTTTCTACTCATTTCAGTTACCCATTTTTTAATTGGGTCATTTATTTTGGGGTATCTATTTTTTTAAGCTCTTTATATATTCTAGATATTCTTCTGGCTAAGGAATACTTGCCAAAATTTTTTTCTCATTCTGTACATTGTCTCTTCATTCTGTTGGTTGTTTCCTTTGCTGTGCAGATTTTAACTTAATATGTTTCCATTTGTTTACCCTTCATGCTATTTCTTGTGCAATTGGTATACTGTTCAAAATATCCTTGATATTCTTGCCTACATCTGTGACTTCAAGAGTTTTACCTATTTTACCTTCTAGCAGGTTGTTTCTGTTCTAATGTTCAGATTTTTGATTCATTTTGACTTTAGTATATGGTGAGAGATATGCGTCTAGATTCAATCTTTTGCATATGTACAGCCAATTTTCTCAGCACCATTTGCTAAAGAGCCTACCTTTTCTCCAGCATGTATTTTTGCCCTTTCATCAGTGTAGTTGGGATTGTTTCTGTGTTCTCTATAGTGTTTCACTGATCTACATGCCTGTTTTGTTTGTTTGTTTGTTTGTTTGTTTTGTTTTTGTCAATACCATACCATTTGACACTCTGTATTACTTTAGGTTTATAATATAATTTGAAATGTGGAATTATGATGCCTCCTGCTTTTCTCTTGTTACTTAGAACAGATTTTGCTACTTGGGGTCTCTTCTAGCTCCATATGAATTTTAGAATTAGTTTTTCTAGTTCTGTGAGGAATATTATTGGTATTTTGACTAAAATTGCAGTAAATCTGTATATCAGTTTTGGGAGTATGACCATTCTGACATTCATTCTACCTATCAAAGAGCAGGAGATAGCTTCCCTTTTCCTGTCATCCTAAGTTTTCATTTTCAGAGTTCTATAGCTTTCATTTCAGAAGTGTTTAACATCCTTGGTGAGGTTAAGTCATGTTTAATTTTTCTTGATGCCATTGAGAATGATATAATTTTCCTACTTTTCTATGTGAGTTCAGATATGGCCCCTTAAAGTATTTTTTTTTTTTGCTATTGAGTGGCTTTCAAGTCAGATAATTTTCTCATCAATTGGTTCTTCCAATAGTGTGATAGATTTTCATGTGAAGTTTTGTATCAACATTAGTACACTTTTCTGTAAAGACCCACATAGTCGATAATTTAGGATTTGTGGATGACTTATGTTCTTTGTTACAGATTCCTTTTTTTTTTCAAAGCTTTTAAAAAGTAAAAATCATTTTTAGTACTGGAGCATTGAAGAACAAGACCCTGACTGAATTTAGCCCCTGGGCATCATGTTGCCAACCAGGGCTTTGAATTATCAGCAGCCTAGCTGTAAGTTATACAGATTTAAGTGACAAATTAAATATATATATATATATATATATATATATATATGTTTTGAAATGGAATAAAATCAGCACATCTGCTGCTGACTTGGGAGGAGTTTCTAATTTGTTCCTTGCATGAGCTCTACCTTAGGAATAACCAAACTTTATTAAGATGTTCTATTTTGCATTCTATCTAGAAGTTTAACCTGTGGAGAGTCCCCAAAATCACAAGTTCTCTCTCCCTCTCCCTTCACTCTTACACACACTTATACACACACACACACACACACACACACACACATGCACAATTTTCTCTATCAAGTAAATGCAAAGCACTTGGATGAAAATTGTCTTCTACATCTGAGGAAAAAGAGCCTTGTGTATTGGTGATTGCATTCAGTGATGGTTAACCTTTCACAGCTTTCAACAATAATGAACAGCTGGCTGAGGCATGCGTGCCATAGGTTTGTCACCACCAGTTTAAGCTATGTCTTTCTAAATCTTTCACTTATGTCTTAGGGCAACCCATCCTATTTTCTTTCTTCTGACCAGATTTTTTGGACAGCTAGAGATTTTCTTCTTAATCTAATAAATTCTTGTTAAGTATCTAATATGATGACTCTCAGCTTCTCAGTTTTAATGTGGATGTAAATCATCCTGAGATACTGTTAAATGGCAGGATATAATTCACTGGGTTTGAGCTGGGACCTAAGACTATGCACTATTTTGCAGAACTAATGCTGATGGTGAACATTTTGTGGGTCATATTTTGGGAAACAGACCAATGTAAAAATCAAATGAGTAGAAATTGGTTATAATCAAAGAGCAGTGAGTGCTACAGGGTGGAAATAGGCTTTTGGAGCAAATAAGTGTGGACCTAATACATTTAGATTCTGGAAACATGTCCTAGAGGGTATAAGAACAAAAATAAGAATCTTAGGAAAAGTAGAATTATGTAGATAAAAGGAGCAAGTAAGAGAAAAATGAGAAAGAAAATTGATGAAGTGGAATTTCATGCAGAAGGGATTCTGCAAAGTAGATGTTTAGTGGCATCTAGAAAAAATGATGTAAAATCAGGAAAGTGAGTAATACCGAACACGAAGAAAGGAATATTTAAAGGAGAAAGCACACAACAGTGCTTCTATTTAGAATAGAATTTAAAAATTCTCCATTAGGTTTAAAACAAAGATATATTTGGTAATCTTTGTGAAAACTAGTTTAGTGGTTACATGGAGAAAAAAAATCACAGTACAGCAGTGTTATATCATATCCTCCAAAAGGATCTTGTATTCAAGACTTACTTCCCATAGGAGCAATGTTCACAGGTCAAAAATGGAGCTTTGGGAAAGCAATTGGATCATGAGACCTCTGGCCTTTTTGATGAATTAATCCCTTGATGGGTTCATAATTTTATGGACTATACCAAATGGGCTTGAGTGACGCTGCTCTCATGGTATCGCTGGTGATGGTATCCCTCCTGGTCTGTGTCTTGAGGTGGCTTAACTCACTTCTTGTGGCTTTCCTCAGCAGCTGTTTCATGTTCCTGGCTTCTCTAATTTCTTGGGGGTTTCCCTGCATTTTAGCTGCACTCTCATGACTTCACAAACTGCCCCCTCAGGTGCACACTGACTGGTCTTCCAAGCCTTT
>RJWT010015153.1:0-20606 GCA_004365215.1 Cuniculus paca
GAAAGGGGAAGAGGGCTGACATTCGAAGGGGATCCTGGGGCAGAGCAGTGAGGTCAATGACATGGATGCCTCTGCACAGAGAGGAAAGTTAACGCCAGACATAGAGTGGAGAAAGGGCTGAAGTCTGAGCATTAAAGATGCTTTATTAGCAGGCAAGAGGAGCACAAAGGGCCAGCAAGGTGGTGTCCAGAGCACTCAGAAGGGTGAAGCAGAGGATTCACACCCTAAGAAAGCAGCGATACGAAATGAAATCCTTTTGGAGAAAAACTGGACATTGTCTATTACATTCTCAAATGTGCTGCTCCCTTTTTGTCCTTTGTCCTGATAATGCCATTTCTTAAAACTTATCCTACAAAAATATTAGTATTTAAGTTACAAGAATACTAAACCCAAAGATGTATGTTGCAACCAAAGTGAGGGGGTTAAAAAAAAGAAACCACTCGAAAGTTCATTTTAGGAGACCAGCTTAAAATGTTAAGGATATTTCACATGGTGAAGGTAAGAAAATGAATAAACAGGCTATGCTAAACATGGAAAAATGTGCAAGATAAATTATATGGAAAAGCTAAGCAAGAGACTCCTGAACACGGAAACAAAAAGCCTGTATATACGTGGAGATGTACACTCACCTCCACTCATTCTGACAGTCGTACACAATAGTAAAAAGTATGAAAGTTCACTTACCAAACTGTTGACGGAGATTTTTTTTTGGAGAGAAAGGATTATTGAGGATTTCCTTTTTCATTTTTTAAATCTATCTGGCATGTTTCAATTTAAAAATGGTTTTAGCATTAAAAAAAAAAGAATGAAGAGATTAAAAACACTGACTAAAGAAAAATGAGTTTAAGGCAGGAGGGGTGGGGCAAAGGGAATGCAAACAAATAAAAGAAACCAGCAGAAAATGCCACTGAATTTGGTGAACTACATTTTATAGGGTAAATAAATTCTATTAACTTGGGTCTTTATAACAGTGGATACCTACCTTATTTTTCCAAAATATTACAGAGCTAATAATATTTGAGATCTATAACCAAATACTGGGAACATTTGGTACCTTTAAAAACAGAAAGGCATACAGTAAACCTCAAATGAAAAAGAAACCGATGGGAACACAAACTGAGTTGTCCTGAGGTACACTAGCAGCAATACACCACTGAAATGGAATAATTTTAGTCCCACATTCTAAAATCAAGAAGCCCTTACAGGAATAAAGAGAATAATAAACATAAAGAAAAGATAAAGATAAGATTATATGTCTCTTTGTATACAATCACCACAGATAAGTCTTTAACGTATCAGTCCGAGTCTGTAATACATAATAAACACATTCACTGTGGAGAGCTGGTAATACAGATACAGCACCTCGGTCCTTTCTACCTCCCCTCCCCTCCCCTCTCCTCCTCCTCCAGATCCTCTTCCCATACTCAAAATGTCGTCTCTTTGCTTCCTATTGTCTAACTTCTACTTTGCTCTTTAAATTATTTGTACCCTGTGATAAGAGAAACCATGTGATAAGGCTTTTCCTGCTTCACACGGACTGTTTCAATCTCGTCACAGTCTCAAATTTGTGCCCATTTAAAACCCCTCTTGCAAATAAAAGCATGATGGCCGATTTGTGTTCAGTTATAAGAATGTGAGTCTTTTTTCTTTTAGACATTTAACTGTTATGACTTTTGTATACTCAGTAAGAACTAGAATGCCCAGATACTATAAAAAGTTACTTTATATGCTATATATTATATGAAATGCTGGGGAGGCTTAAATGCATTTTAATCTACTAAACTGTATTTTAGATCCCTATAAAGCTTTTGAAAAACTTTGCCATAGCCCATTGATAAAATATTTAATCATTTTATCAATTTGATTTTTTGAAAAAAAAAAAGCCACTTTCTTAAAGCTTTATTATTTTTAGAATAAAGATTTGGTTTTATATTTTAACTTCATTAAGAATCCCCCCAATTTAGGTATCGATAAATCAGTCATTTAGTGTTAAAAATGGTGGTACAGCCAGACGTGAGGGTGTGACTTGTAATTCTAGTTCTCTGGGAGGTTGTGGCAAAGGACCAAATATTCGATCCCTCCCTGGGCAATCTAGTGACTCAATGAGACCCTGCTTCAAAACAAAAAAAGGGCTGGGGATGCGGCTCAGTGTGAAGGCCCTAGGTTCAATCTGCTTTTATATACTCATATATACATTCATCTATGTGCACACATTCACATATACATATATGCACATAAATATATTCATAAATGTGTGTATATATATATATATATATAGGACATGGTTAAAAAATGAGGTGAATGTTTACATTGTAAAAATGTATTACGATGAAAGACACAATGCCATCTACCTCTTCAAAATACTCCACCTCATTTTGAACACATTTATTCCATCATTCTTGTGCCTTTCTGAAAGAGTTCTGGGAGTCCTCTCTCGTGAATATGTTTAGTCGTTCTAATATGGTGCCTTGATGTCCTGATTCAAAATGTTTACCTTTCATGATTATTTTGACTTTGGGGAAGAGGCAGCAATTGCAGCGAGAGCTCTGGTGAACAAAGTGCATGGGGACTCACTGTGATGTTTTCATGAACCTGCCTTTCAGTTGGATGGCACTCCTCATTCACCCTATTTTTTTTTTTAATCACACTTCAAGAGACACCCAAGAAAGAGGTCTTTCAGAACTGCTTTAGCAACTGGCGAGAACAATGGGATAGGTGTGCCTGAAGTGGGGTGGAGGGGTTATTTTGACAGGGTTAATAACAATGTGTTTTTCACTTTGATAAAATTTTTAAATTTACATGTTCACTGCATATTTAAATCAGCACATATGTGTGATAATGTACACAGAAGCTGTCAGGGTGCCTTTCAGGGAAGCTGATGTTTATGAGAAGGCAACCTCCTCTACTCAAAACCCTCTCATTTCGTCACACTTGTATATTCTGAGAGCTGGCTACCATGGCCTGGGTGCTACCTGAAGTGCTCAAATGGGTATTACACAATCTGATCCTTTCTAAATGAATGCACAGAAGTCACACAAATGGGAATACTACCATTAGAGCTACTATACTGCAGGACCAAAGAAAGTACACATAACTGGATGTGCCAGGCCATCCCAGGGCAACAGGGAGACATTAGAGGTGAGTCTGGAACTGAGTCTTGAAGAACGAGTCTGTCAGGCTGAGAGGAAAAGGCAATCTGAACAGAGAGGAAGTGTCTACGGCAGGGGGGCATACAGATCTAATGGCATGTCACCTCAACAAGGACAGTCAAGTTCACGTGGTGTGTGGAGGGATTAAGGGTAGGTAGGAAACAGGGATGGAGAGAAAGTTTAGGAATTACTGTTGCCTCCCAGAGCTCAAAGTACAAGACTTGTGGGAAGGGTGAGACACTGGCCATTTTTAGTTCTCCTCTGTCTCTCCAAGCTTGCTGGTTTCACACAGGGATCTGTGCTGTGTGGCCGCTCTACTGTACCCTTCTGTAAGCCAGTTTTGTCTTTCCAGGAAAAAGAAAATCTGCTTTTCTGACTAACTGTCGTCCTGTTCTTTCATCTATTTTGCAAAAACGGGGTTTTATAGTCAGGTAAAGAGGCATTCATGAATATATGTGAAGACCATCACTTTAGGAGTTTGCTTTAAATTCTTGGTAGTAACTTTTCTATCCTTTACGAAAGTTCTAGTTGTATTTTTTTCTAATCTACTTTTTCTAAACTAGTAAAAGCTAGTTTTCTGGAACTAGGATACAGACAGACTTTGGCCCATTTAACAAGGTCAGACTGTTTATTCTTGACAGAATTCTTTCCCACTGTAAAAAGGTACTTTTAAATGCCACATTCCAAAACCAGTGCCAGTAAGCCACTGAAGCATATTTTCCCACAAGAACTGATACCATGTGTGGCCCCTACCTCACTGAGATCACCCAGCGTTAAAGAAGGTGCAGATAGTGATTAATGCCACCATGAAACCGATCAACTGAAGTATATCAGCCAACTGCTCAGAGAACACTTGCACATATTTCAAAGCGCTGGTGATCTTTAAGAGGTAATTAATCTAAATAAAAATGGGAAAAGGGAATGATGGCTTTAAAATTTGAAAGAAAAATTAAGATAGTAGAATAAAATTTGTAACTTTATAGTAGTATCCAAACCTGGAAGTAGCAGAGCGTTTTATTCCTTATTTTGGGGTTTTTATGGTTGAGCTGTTAAATTTACAGTCCCATTTTTAGGTTCTGCCAAGCCTTCAAGATAAATATATGAGCAGTGCTAAAGTAAATTCTCCTATACTTTCCCCTTCTTTCCTTTGGATGTCTCCTTGAGACTCAAAGGTGCATTACCGCTCCACAGCCAACTGTCAAGTTTAACATTCCCATTTATGAGGGATTTAAAGCTCATCAGTATTCTTAAAGACACTGGGTACGGAAGTATCACTTAGCCTATGTCTTCATCCCTAGAGAAAATAAATGATGAAAGCAAGGGCAATAAAAGGAAGGGTTCAGTTGTTCAGAAAGTATTTTTTAGGAACAGATTTTGAAAAGCAGCAACAAAGTCAATAAAATTAAACAGAAAATCCAGGCCTACAAAATAATCCTTGAGAAGTATGACCTGAACTTTTGGAGATACATGTACAGATTAACAGAAACACACACCTAATCTTCTGAAGGACTGCAAACAAACGAAGAAACAAAGAGACAGACAACACAGACATTTTAGTCCTTTCCCAAGATAGTACAGTTCCTCAAAAGATCCTGAAAAATATTTTTCTTGAATAAAAGAGTATCATTCCAAAAACAACAGCATACAAGTTGGAAAGATGAAGGAAAGTCTGTGAGCTTGAATAAGGAAGGATGAAACACAGTGAAGATTATCTGAAACTCAGGGATGGCTGCTCAGACAGACACTCAAAGTGTAAATGTTGTTCCCCTGGAACTCAAATTATTATCAGGGAGCCATGCAGGCAACTGGGAAGATTAGCTGAAAGTACATCTAAAACAAATTACCTCCCCCCAAAAAACCTTTGGATGCTTGTAAATGATGATGCAAAGACAAGCAGTGACAAAGATTTGGAAATTCACAAGTTAAAAATAGTGAGACATTTGATGGTGTTAGATGATAAATAGTGAGTGATCACATGCCTACGGGTGGTCTTTGGACTGGAAGACAGAAAAGTAGGTTGGGGATGCACTGCAAAAAAACCCAAAACATTTTGTACGCTACACTATAGAGCTTGGTATTTGTCTGTTAGGCCCTGGAGAATCAGGAAGATTCATTCATTCATTCATTCATTCACCGTGTATTTCTCAAGTGCTTACCAGGTACAAAGCAGGCACTGTGAGAAACACTAAAATAGTATAAAATTTTGATTGAGTGGAGTATATATATGGGCATGTTTAATGTGACAAAATTTGAGCAGCATATCTTAATCTAGAAATTTACATTATGAAGCCAAAGGAAAATGATGACAGGACCAACTTTCCCTTCCTGGTAGTGACAGCTGAAAAACACAAGTTCACACATCTAAAAAATTAAAAGGGGCACAGAAGCCCAAGTTATAGAAATGTTGCTTTATATTCAATTCCAAGGCCTATGCCTTATAGTTTGATAAGAAATTAAGACACTTGAGTTAAACAAATTTAGATAATAGAATTATCTCATTAAATGAAGTTCTTCAGACCAGCTTCTGACCAACCACAGAAGGAATATTCCTATAAGAATATTAAACGTAAGAGTCAACAATACTGTGTCATCTTCTGGATTCCCTGAGAAACCATTGCTTGCACAACCTTTCTAAAACATTTGTTCTGGTCAACTTTAAGATAGTAATTGGTCTTCACATTTAAATTTGGCTTCAGGCTTCTGAGGTTTCAATGGCACCATATGGAGTATTTATGACAGGATATAAAAACCAGGTGACAACCAGACTATATCTATACCATATCTTGATAGGACATGCTGGCTGAACACGTATGGGAGGAAGCAAAACATCCAGTCCTTTCTCTGAGTAAAATATCCTCCTGGAAGTGGCACTCCAGCGAAATTCTTTCCATCCAGAACAAATCTGTAAGAATGACCACTTACGAAGGAGCTAGAATTAGGTGAGTCAGATGAATGACTATCTTTTATAAGTATGGAGATTTGATTCATTTGATTCATTTCCCAAATACAGCTGGCATAATCAGACAGGCACACACACCTACAGCAGCTTCCTGTACAGTACAGAATTCATTTTCTTTCTGCATGGGAGAAATTCTCACAGTGGTCATCAGTGTTTGTCTTTGCTGCACAGGCAGAGTTAACCTATCAGATGGTAATTCACAATGTGTTTTATTACCACCGAGAATGCGCAATGGAAGATCTGGATGGGCTTTCGTGTTTGTTTTGGCTCTGGCATTTTCCACGTACCCAGTCCTGGGAATCCTAAAGAAAACGTGTCCTGTTCCCAGCTCTGTGCACTGCTTCCATTGTGTTCCACTTCCCTCACTGGGGAAAGTGAAAACGAAACCAGCACAAACACTTCATTGTTAGCTATGAAATATGTACTGGCAACTGAAGCGCTGACAAAACAGACCTGGTAGTGTCATGGCAAGATGCTGGGTGGGGAGGGAGTTCTGGAAGCCCTTCCTTCTTCAGAGGTGAATCCTGCGCTTTCGCTGAGGTGCTGAGGCCACAGGGCTTTGGGTTTTTTCCATTATACTCATGTAATACTCTTGGTTTGATTTATTCAGTATGCACTGGCAGCTTCTGAAGGCTTCTGTGGGAGCCACTGGGCTGCCCAAGCTGAGCGCAGATCCTGCCAGGTCTCCATAGTAAACACAAGATGCACGAAGTGGAAACAAGCATAAACAATTTATTTTCTCCTGTAAAAGATGACACTGTTCTCCCATCTCTGGTCTTGTTTTGCTCTTGTCATTTGGTAGTGCCAAGTGGGTGCCATACAACGAGCCACTCCAGACACACACACAGAAAACAAACACAGACGGCACGATACACACATCACGGGGCCTATATATCTAGCAGTTTCCAAAAAGAGCAAGCTGGTGACCTCTGAGAGCATCCCACCTCCTGACACGGGTGAGCAGGGAGGGCTTCCTTGACGCCATCCTTGGCAGTTGCCAGAGTCATCTGGTCTCACGGAAGCCATACAGAACCTTAGTTCTGTTTCTAATTGTACGGACCTTTGCATGACTTTTATGGAGATCTATCTCCTCATCTGGCTTGTAAACTCTTTGAAAGCAAAGACCTTGGTCATCTCTCAGGTTCACTGACAGCAACCCAGCTCATGGAAAGTAATCAGTAATTATTTGTTGACTGAAAGCCATGACTCATTATATTTATTTTCTCCCATAGTTTCCTTCCCTGAATCCAAAAATTTCCTTTAGTGTTTAATAAATACTACCAACACTGAGGTTAGACTAAGAAACCATCTAGTGTCAGAGGCATAAAGGATGGATTCAATTCAATTGTTGTGATAAATAAATTAATCATCTTAATAAAACAATCTTTAGAATATTCTCGGTTCCATTAAAAAATTACCAACTGATTCCTGTATTTTTTACCGCTCACTAATAATAGTCTTACTACTTTTTTTTTATTTATGTATTGTCTTTTCATGATTTCTACACAGAAAAGATCTTTTTAGGACATGTACATCTTTTAACAGGAATGATTAGGAAAAAACACCTTTGGAGAAGGCAAATATAATTCACTCAGTGATAATATATTAAAGGTTATTAGAGATAGGAGAACATTCTCACTCTTCCATTATGGTACAAAATGGAAACTTCCTCAACTATGTATTAAGCACAGGCATTAGAAGAAAAAATACTAATTTAATGATGAGTATTAAATGGTTACACTGAAAAGTCACGATAACACTGTTTAGTGAAGAAATTTGTGTAAGGGGAGGAACCAATCAAGGATCCAGCTAGCCAGCCTTTCTAGTAAGCCTTGCGTACCATGTGGGGCCCAGGAAGGGAAAAGTCAGTGCCTCCTATAAGCCTACCAGCGTGCAGGTTGAGAATCACCAAACCCTCTCACCCTGTAAGCCACCAGCTGGTTTGGAGATCAGCTTGAGTTGATAGCAACTGAGGTACAAAAAACAACTTAAGAACTGTAGTGTTTGGTTGAATTTAGAGACCCGTGGCTGGCAGTCTGGGCATCTATCAGGAGGATAACAGTATGCAATGTGGCAAATATGGGGGATTTCTTCTATCTTGTTTTTGAAGTTTAATATTGTTCTCACTGTTTTGTTTTGTTCATTTTTTTTTTTTGCTTTACTCAATATTTTGTTTTGATTGGTTTTATTCTGTTTTGTTTTGGTCTGATTTTGCCATGTCTGATGGAATGGAGAACTACTGTGAAGATAACAAGATATACTTTGGTAGCCATTGTTGTTTTCCTATTATTCTGCTTTCATGTTCTGTACCATTTTCACTGTTGTGTTTTAACTGGATTTATTCCATTTTGTTGTTTTATTATCTTTAAAAAAAAAAGAAGTTCATTTAAGGTAGGCCAATCCTGGACTTCAACCCAGCAGCTGAAGTCAGTGAGGTACTCGAACGAACGATCTTGTTTTAGGGTATAGACTTCTTCCTATTCATGAGTAGTTCTAGGGGGACTGTCCTGCAAGGGTAACTGGCCCTTATATTTTGGCATTAGCAATCACATGTGAATTTAAAATGTCTGAAAGGAATGGCCTCATTTTATGATGCAGACTTCTATTCATGAGTAGTTTTACAGTGACTGTGCTGGAGAGTGACTGGCACTTACTTTCATGGTATCAGCATTCACATCTGGGTATAAAAATTTCGAAAAGTAGTGTCATGTACAGTGAGCACAGCACAATCCATGAGCTGCTACAGTTATGCATCTGGATGATGTAAGGAAGTAGACATACACATAGGAGTGATTGAGAGAATGCTTGATTTTCCCTAACCAATAATACTAGATATTCAAATGCACAAGCATGTCAGAAATTTTATCCTGAAATCTGCATAAAAAATAAAGGCAGCACCAGGGCAGTGTTTCCCACTGTGTCAAAATGTGGTAGCAGCTAGGTTATTTTTTAAAATAAGACTTAAAAATGTTTTTAAAAATGGACTCTTGAACATTTGTGGTACCTCTGGATAAATTTCCTGGAATGTGAGAGCTCCAAGAAACATAGTTTGATACACTTTGGGGTACTGAAGCCTTTGGTGGGGAGAAAAGAGAAGCAGGGATTGTGGGTGAGATCCAGACTGGAAACATCATAATTCTTCAAGTCATTCACAATCTAATTGATGAATTCAGACTTAATCTGGTTTAAGTCTCAGTTTCCTCATTTTCAGTATGAGGTGGTTGATAAAGAGCTCCTAAAACACCAAAGGCAGTAAGGTTACCTTGAATGCTTTATGGTTAGGTTTAAGAAGAAAATGATGAAGATTTTACATCATAAACAGAAAAGTTGACTGTTCCCTCCCTGAGTTGCTGGCTACAGGCACTGATGATCAGAGTCCTCATGGGGCAGCTGGAGATGTTCCTGGCTCTGCTCTGAGACTCCCTCTCACAGACCTGGCAGCACTATCACGTAGGACTGAAACTGGCTGAGGTCTTCCTCTTGATTTCCTTTCTTTGACAACAAAACTGATTTGGACCAGACACTGCATTTCACATGGGAAGTAGTTAGGAGTACTGACTTTAGAATGACTCTGAATAAAATTTTAGCCACTGTATTGAATATGTGTGCATTCTTGAAACACTTCTGCCACAGAGATTCTATAAATATGTGAGTCACGATTCTTATCTATCACTTATTACAATGGAAAGAAGCTCCCTGTAACCTGTTCTCTTCGGTTTTCCACACACATACTTGTTCAGTATAGGTCAGGGAAGTTAATTTTTCATGGTTTCTGAGAAATTTTCTGATAAAAACAACTTACATTAGGAGCCAGGCCCTGCTTCTCCCCTCAAGGGACTTCATGTACAAGCTTACAGACGTTCCAGTCTGCATGTTTGGTTTCTGCACACATACCCGCAATGACTGCCCCTAGCTGAGGGACAAATACACAAGCGGCACAATCTGCTGTTAGGAAGAAGGATGAGCCTATGCGGATCCCATGTGCTCAGGGAATGCCAGGGCCTTGAGGGCAGGACAGAGGTCTCTGAGGCTGCTCTCTTACCCTGAAGGCTCTGTGCCCCACAAAGGAGACATGATTAGAGCAACGAGCAGAGGCTCCTGTAAAGCACGAGACCCAGGCCACAGCCGGTTTTGTCAAATCTAAGGTACACACTGTTGTCATCCTCGTGTTAATCCTATGGCCTTTAAAGGGATAGGTTTAACCCGTACTCAGTATGGGTAAGTGTGCATGCGCAACTCTAAATTGAGCAACAAGAAATTCATATCCTCTAAAGGCATCTCAGTGTTGTGTTGGAGGCAGCCCTCTAAAGACAGGCATCTAAATGGCACTTAACTCTGAGATAAGCCCTAACTTATCAGGTGGGGACAAGCTAAGCCATTTAGGCTTATGTTGCATACCAATTATAGCTACAACCATAGTCTAGACTTACCATGATTGTCCCTGAGCTCACTTCTACCAAAAAGGCCAAAATAGGAAATATATTCCATTTTGAAGAAGAGTAATATAAACTCTTTCATTAAAAACTATAAAATAATTAAGACCAGGATACAAAAGTTTATATCCTAAAATTACTAAAAAAAAAAGTTCACCTGTCAAGAACAGTTACTTTCTCACTTAATCCAGAGAAAATGTCTGTTCTTAAATATTGGCATAGAGGGCCAGGGATATAGCTGACCAGCACAAGTGCCTGCCTGGCAAATGTGAGGTTGTGAGCTCAATTCCCAGTACCCACCCCCCTCCCCCCAAAATTGGCATAGAGCACGCAGGTTAAAAAATTATGCAGTAACAGTCCAGGATCTGTCAGGTGATAAATGGAATTAAATATTGTTCACTGCCTACTACAAGGTCTAGGTTGTAAATGAGAATATTTTAAAGTTTTTAGAAAGAGTTTAAGAATACAAGTTGTTTGTCAATGGTCTAAATAGAATAACATGTATTTCTGTCAAATATATATATACCAACACAGATAAAACACAGCAGACAGTAAAAAAGTATCTAATAATTCACCCATTCTTATATTTGGAGAATATTATTTATAACTGAAGAATATGAAACCTCTTCTAAAGCTTGCTAATACCAAAATATAATGGAAAAGTGTCTTAAGTTAGTAGAATTACAATAATGTCACATTCTTTTAGCTCCACACCTTTCTGTTCAGAACAGGAAGTTCAATTCACACAAGTAATCGGTTCATGATGCAAGAGAGAGGATTACTTTAAATATACTGCACAAACTGTGAACCTGGGTTCAAGTTATTCTTTCACTCCTAGCAAGAGGTGAAGCTACAGAATAAGTAGCTTTCATGACTTTGAACACAGGTACCTATCAATGAACCAATCAGACTAAGGTACAAAATGGGCTCAGACATTTTAAGGTACACATTCAAGTAAATCCTTCAGCTTACTAGCAGCAGGTAGCTTATAAATAATTTCCTCTCTGTATCTATTATGGCTCAGCTATTTATATCTGCATGTTGATATGTCAATTTATTCACTAAAAACACTTCTTGAATATCTATCAAAATAAAGAAGGATAAGAGGCTGCATCTGCCTTCAAGGAACTTATAGTTTGATAAATAAGACCACAAAATAGCTATAAACAAGACAGAATGCAGTACCACAAAAGACAAAACATTACTCTAGAAAGGAGGAGGAAAGTGGGATCATTTTCTGTAGGGAGTACCAGAAAGGACATTTGAATCAGGCTTTGAATGATCATTAATAGCACTGCTCATGGCTGTAAGACTTCAGTTTCCAATCAGTCGACGTGTAATTCCCTTAATATTTCACAAATTAAGTTGATTCCCAATTCCTGTATGATACGATTTTGCTGAAAAATGTGTATCTACAGGAAGTGGAAAGTATTTCTACCATTTCAATATGAAAACCTGTGATTCTGGGTTTTTATGTGTTGCCATGTACATGTAAATCACTGTATTAAATTGGTTTTTCCTTTAAGCAGAAAAAATATAAAGCAATGAGAAATTTAAAAAATGCAATACCCTATAGAAATTTTATGTTTTATTATTGCCACTGAATTCCAACTATCACTCTTGCAAATAAATCTTTCCCAGGTGCTAACATCTTTTACTTATGTCACCATAGGAAATATAAAGCATACATACAGTATAAACCACATACTGAAAAACTACATATTTTTGTCTTTCACCTTTACTCTGAATATGAAATCTGTCTACATTTTTCTGTTTTCAAATATCAACTTTCAGCAAGAATGGAATGTTAATTAAAACACAGGCTAGGCTATCATTCCTCAGATTTAACAAGCAAAAGATAATCAAAACAAAACCAACTGGGTTTCCTGTTTTTATTTATGGATATTAGTGCCCACTTGAGGGGAGTGGAATACAGTGTCCAGCTCAGTTACAGCTCATCCTTCCCTCAATTTATGTACTCAAGGAGACCATTTCCTTCATCTGCTCCCTGATGAATCTCCTGGACCACAAAGTCTATTCAAGCTTCTCCCCAGGGCCCCAGAACAACATGTGCAATAACTTCCTAGGGAAACCCAAAGCCTACCTCACCCTTCCCACTGGGGAAACACAGACTCAGCCCTTTCTGGTGTGATTATGTAAGAATACACAGGATTGTCTGCCCCTGCCCAAAGCAGAATCTATTCTTTAAATATCAGCTTGGGCCTTATCATCTCGAAAGTACTGGTGTATTCTGGGCAAAGAGCAAGCAGGATCTTTCAACAATGCCAACATACTTCAAGGATTCTGGGTAAAGAAAATAATGTAGGGAATGTAACAAGTTTTATATGTGCAGGTTTCGCTATTCATATTTTGAATGGGGAAGGGGCAAAAGGGAAGCAGAACATTTATAAACCGGATTTTTCCCAAGGCAAGTTACCTGTCTCACACAGTTTCCAACTTCTCTTCTGAGTTTCTACTCATCAGTTGAAGCATTACTGAGTTTGAGGAAATGATTTTTTTGTTGGGCAAAATGTTAGCCTCTTCCAAGCATATGCATCAAATATCAAAAGCAGTCACCACCCATTCCTCATGTCACTGTGATGATTAATGATGTCACTAGGTGTTCCTCAGCAATGCCTGCCACCTGGGATAGCTCTGCCCTGATTTGAGAGGTTAAACATGGACCACATCTGGATTATTTCTTTTAAACTTTAACGTGCCTGAGGGTAACACTTCTACAGTTCTCATCAAATCAAAGGGATTCTCTGCATTGAATTCCTGCTTCAAAATAAGTAGCAAGCCATTGCTTGGCTTTTTGTGTATAAAAATTTATATTATGTATAAAATAGGTATTTCAAAGAAAAGGAATATTGATTTCTACTTCCAGGCTGCTCTTTTTATAGTCTGGGTGCATAATTTCACAAAAAATTCATCTCTGAAACAATAAAGAGAAATAGAAGCTAACCAAAGTCAATAGCTATTAAGATTCTGCATCTGAATGAGACAAAGAATAGGATATTGTAATTCATTCTTTACCAAAACAGGGTTTTGGGTTCACTTTCTACTCTGGCGTCAATGAAGTCTTCACCAGGGCAGTGCTACCAGTTCAAGGGTCATTCAAGTTCACTGTCAATTTAATTTCTTCACAGTCAGCGCCATGTTCAAAGGAGTGCTTTCACACAGCTGGGGAGACCCTCTGGTTGTTTCTCAAGCCAGAATGCTCAGATGGATCAATGTCCTTAGTGCTTTTTGGCTATGAGCTGAGTGTCCTCCCATCATTACATATACAGCTCTGAAAACAGTGGTTATGGTAAAAAGCATTTGGAAACTTGTAACTGATTCCTTTCTAGTGGTAAAGATGCAACAGGCTATTTCTGCAACTGGTCTTGTCCACAACAAGCCCAACCTGGATGTGTCTGTAGTTGTAAGCAGAATGCGTTCCTCTTACCTGCTGCCATACAAAAAATGCAAACACATTCTTTCCTAGTTGGTACTAACCATAGGTAATAATAACCACAGGAGCACAGATGTGGGTGTGTGTGTGTGTGTGTGTCTGTTATTCAAAAGAGGAAAAGTAAGTTTAATGAAAGAACAGTACTCTCTTACTCACCACTGAAGTAAGAGCCATCTGAAAACTATAGATGCGGGCAAGGCCAAAGTCAGCCAGCTTTATTTGTCCATTGCTGGTCACCAGAATGTTCTGTGGTTTCAGGTCACGATGCACCACTCGGTGAGAATGAAGGAAGTCCAGGCCTCGAAGAAGCTGAAACATCATATCCTAAAAAAACAAAAAATAAAATCAGTAATTGCTCAAAACAGAAATTCACCATGTACTGTGTTTGACACTGAACCCCAGCACTTTGCTGAGTGCATGACACAAAGCAGACACTGGAGAAATATTAGCTGAACAAATCAGGCTTCCTATTTCTCCACTGTCAGGAACACTATGAAACTTTTCAATCTCAACCTGGCATTTTATTAATGAAAGGACAACGTAGAATAGTTTGGAAGGTCACAGAAAACGTTCTGGAAGGATATATACCAAACTGGTGGGAGGGTTAATGCTGGGAAGGTGAAGGAGGAGGTGAGGAAGGAATGCATCTCTTGTTTAACATGTTATTTCAACAATGAGGATCTGGTGAGTATTCACGATATTAATGGTAGTTATGATTTTTGTAATGAGCACTACACTAAGCAGTCACTATGCGTCAAGCACTAGTCTAAGCATCCTCCTTGAGTAACTTGAGTAACTTCTTTAATCTGCAACAAATGTTGAGGGAAACAATCTCATCATTCCATTTTATAGGTCAAGAAAGTGAACTTAGGTAATTGTCACAACACTAGCAAGAGACAAAGTCTTAAATGAAACCAGGATTCAGAAAAACTGGGTTCGAGTCTCCAATGTACTCCTTTATTAGGTTAATAAGTGTGTAGCCATTTAACCTCTTTGAGGCCAAGTGTTTTCTATCTGTAACAAAAATCTACTTTCTAGGGTCAGTGTTTACTGCGCTATCATTATTAAGTGGTACGGAACAAGAAGGCAATCATATATCTTCCTAACTTTAGGTCCAATAAAATTAGATAAAAATATGAAGTTCAGAAACAGTATCTGAATGTAGGAATTTAAGAACTGGCCATAATGTCATGGTCTTCTGAAATCTGGAACTGGTAAGGGTAACCTACTCGCTAACCCCAATACTGTGAAGAATAGTGCCTATAAGGGAAGATTAGTCTATTTCATTCATACCTGCGTTGAAAAAGTGATTAGACAGTATCTTGTACTTTACAGCAGACAGGAGTGTGAAGATACACTTGTTTATCAGCTGGAACACTAATCCCTTTCATCGAAAAAGGCACAGTATTAGGTTTATGCCTTCTAGTTCCAGTCCTTCTTCTAGAGATGGGAGTTTGGTATTTGTATCCCAGCTTGTTTGAAACCAAAGCCTTCAGTTTTCTATTTATCAAATGGAGAAAACCTATAAATCTATCTATAAATCATAAGAGGAGGAAGTTTAAATGAAGCAATGTATGCAGTGGGGGTGCTGTTTTTGGCACATGGTAATTTTGAGGATGACCACTGCCTTGCTAAGCGGCCTGTTTCCTGGGGGAAACAGATCACAAACAACTACAATAATTATACCAGTGTTATAAGGTCAGGTTATAATCTCTGAGAGGGGGCATGCAATGACACAGGTTTATGGGAGTCACTTTTGAGATTTCCGAAGTGGATATTTTGAGTTGGCAGAGGTTACCTTTTAAACTTGCCAAGGTGAAAACCCTGGAGGACACTGCACTGGCAAGGGACAAGAACTGATGCAGGTCAAACAACTAGCAATGAATAAATAGCAGTGTGAAAATGAAGCATAAATGCTAAAGAAAGTCATCTTCTGCTGTGGCAAAGAAGTCTTTAATTAGAAACATGCATACAGCTTATAAGCACTGGATTTTAAAAAGCCTGACTAACCCAAAGTAATGTCATGCTGGCTTATCATGGTCAGCCTCCTGTACAACAAGCATCACTATTCAAAATGAAATTGAGAATAAATCTGCTTGGTTCATGCTATAGGGTCCGAACAATTTAAGCAGCCAGTTAGCAGTATAAAAATTTAAACTAATTACTAAAGGGCCCATCTAAATTTGTATTAAAAAGTATGTACTGCTTTTGTGTACTTAGCACATACTACATTTTTATTGGTTGTAGAACTGATACAATGAATATACCCATGCTTATTGAAACCTGTAAGTCAGGTAGAATATAAAAAAAAACAAAACACTCAAAATACCAGTACTGAGAACACAGAAAACTTCATTATTAAATAACAATTTTTGTGGGTCTTTCTAGTCTGTCTTTTAAAAATTATACATATTATCATATTTCTATGAGCAAATAAAATATACATTTAAGTAAAATGGTTATTTGATATGCTTTAATTTGTGGCCTTGTAACAATTTGTTGTGAATATTCTGTCATTTCAAAAAAAAGTATGTAACTTTCTTATACAGTATGATTTTTAATGGCTACATAGTTTTCCTCCCTGGGATATGCCATAATTACTATTTGGGTCTAGTTGTGCTAATTTGGCACTTATACTACAGGTCTGCTTTGTTTAAAGGTTAGAATAGATTAAAATGACTTGTCAGCATTACGTCTAAGCGTGAGTGAAGCAGTGTGAATTTTCTAACCACAGTTTCATGTGAATGACCCCTAAGGCTGTAAGTTTGCTCTATGTTAAAAATTACCATACAACTGGTTCCAAGTAATAGGATGATATGAATGAGGGAACTACAACAGTATATAATATAAAAAAGCAGCTTTACTTCTGAATCATAAGAAGAGTTTTGATCAACGATATTTCAAAGGGTTCCCTACTTAGGCTAATCTGTTTTAATCTCAATTTATAGTCTTGTGAGACATACTTTTAAATTAGCTCCTCAAGATTTTATTCTAAATTAATCTATCCTATAGAAAAGTCAAATACTTCACAGTAACTCAAGTGATGTAACACAATGAAACTAGGGAAACTGTCAACTACAGATCTTTAAATTAAATCAGGTTTGAAAAACTTCCCTCATTATGCTGCAAAGTTCTGGCACAGAAGTTCTGAACATTTAGTCATATGTGTGATAAACAGTCACATGAGGCCTTACTCTATCTTGCCATGTAACCTGAAAGTGTATTTTAACAGGACACCACTGTGGAATGAAGAACAGCCCTGTGTGTTTTTAAATGGGGCTCTGAACTTGGCAACTCTCCTGCAAAAGACTCTAGACTTCAGTCTGAATCTTTTAACTCTAGTCTTTGTGTCTTTTAACTGTTTCTTTCAGGTATTCTAGAGCTGTAAGTTCCTTACTTTTTAATCATCCAAACAAATCAGCAAACTCAAAACCTATCTTAAATATGTCTAATAAGGAAAAAGATTTATCATATTGAGGTCCCATTTTGCAGCTGTTAATGATGCAGATTAGTTCCTGAAAGTATTAAAAACACCCAATTTATACCATATAGTAAGTCACAGACATAGGAGACTTAAAACAGACATTGCTCGATATTTGGATGTATCTAGCTTTAATGAGGAATATGTTCACACCCTCAAACTTTTGGTTCCAAAAATGTATAACGATTTTCCTATTTAAGAACTGAAAAGTAGACACAGTGTGTATGAAAGATCATTATTTTTTCTTATCATCTGCAAGCCAGTCTTCAAATTCATCAAAATTTTCACAGAACTATCTTCATAACATTTTGTTTGTTTCCTAAAAAAGGGTGTTATAGGAATCTACAGTCTCAGATGTATCACTTTAAAAAAGTTTTTTTTTAATACCAAACTGTTATGGTTTCTATCTAGGCCCCCCAAGCCTCATGTAGTCATGGAAGCAGCTGAATCTAGTGTTTGCAATCAACTCCTTGTCTAGTGCTGGGATTGGCAGTGTGAATCCTGCACCCACCCAGGAGTGGAGCCGATATACAATGTAAGGTCGGAAAGGAGACATGTCTTTCCCTCTTTTGCGCGGTTCGCTCTTGCCGCTTGCAGCCACCATGAAAGGCTGCCCCTCAGCCACGCCACCCTGCCTTGGAGTCAGCTGAGTATGGACTAAAATCTCCATAACTGTAAGAAATAAATTGCTCCTTCCTTCATGTTCAGCGTCAGGTACTTTGTCTCAGCAACGAGAAAAAGGTAACTAAGACACAAACTGATAACAACAGTTAGACTTAAGGTTGGCATTATGAATACAGAAACAGAGGTAAAGGTTACCTGAATCTACACTTACACAAGGGTGGTTAAATCATGAAATACAGAGCTACTGAAAACAGGGCCAGTTTCAGGATCTTTTTTTCCTTATTACTAAAACATATCTATATCTTTATCTATGTTCCTATATATTTAATTTTTAAATGTAGTAAAATATCTAAGATTTACTATCTCGAATCATTTTAACTGCATGTTCAGTATTAAGTGTATTGCACTATTGTGCAAAAAATTTCCAGAACTTTTTCATCTTGAAAAATGGAAACTGTATGTCCATTAAACCAACACTCTGCATTTCCTCATCCTTTGGTCCCTGGCAATCACCATGCTACTTTCTATTTTTATGAATTTGACGACTCTAGATACATGTGAATTGTATCATATTTGTGTTTTTGTAGGTGGCTCATTTCACTCAGTTTAGTGTCCTCAAGTTTCAACCATATTGCATTGTCAGAACTGCCTTTCAAGGCCGAATAATATCCCCCTGTATGTACGTAAATACTTTGTTTATTCATTTATTGATGAAATGAACGTGGGCTGTTTCCATTTTTTGGCTACTGTGAATAATGCTGGCATGAGAGTAAGTGTAGGATTCTCTTTTTGTAACCTGTTTTCAATTCTTTTTGGATACACACTCAGAAATCAAAGTGCTGGATCTAGTCCTATGATCTTTGAGAACCATAAAATGTGTTACAATACTGCTAAGCAAAGAAACAGTGAATACCACAGCCTATTAGTAAGGTCCTTGAGTGTCAGCCAGGTTGGTCCCTGAGGCTCTGGAGATTTCAGCCCTTCTTTCTACACTTGAGCATCTGTGCCATGGTCACCCCATGCAGCTTACTGTAGTAAGCGCTTTGTACTCTGCTTTAAAAGTTGGTAGGGCTCCTCTTGCATGCTTTCCCTGATCAATCACAGTGATAAACGGGGGCTTTAAAGGTTGCTTTCTAGATAGTAAAGTGACAGTACAGAATACTTGCTTTGGTCCACAGCAGTACCCAAAGGATGTTTCACTTCAAGTCACAAAGTACAAAACAAATCCCGGGAAAGCAAGAGGGTTACAATGGATTCCTTAAAACATTCAGATCACCTGGAAAGTTGTGTAATTGGTGACCTTAAAGCAAATAATTAACCACAGAACTTGAAGACAAACTGTAAGAGTCACATGTGAGTTTTGTTCCAAAGAAGAGCACAGCCAAATTGTGGCATGCTGCCTGTCGCTTTCCCATTGGACATGAGGGTGATAAGGAGACCCAGCAGGTGCCTTGTCACCTTGGAGCTCCTCAACAGAAACCAAGTGCTAATGGGTCCTGATTAGAAGTTTTTACTACTTCCAGGCAACTGGATAAAAGTGCAATATAACTGACTGACTTTGCATATAATTTTATTAATCAAATAAATACTCTGAAGTGAGAATTTAAAGAATCCATATGTTATTCATTCCTGGAAGATATGATAATGTTGGAGAGGTAACAAATATGCCTCAACTAACTAGAAATCAAAAACAACAAAACAAAACAAAACTCAATTCCACCAAATCTGAAAATATCAGATATTCTTCATTTAATGACTGAATTTACAGCCCATCTTTTTTTGGGGGGGGGACTACGGTACTGTACATCTTGTTTATAGAGCCTCAGTTAATTTTTTGGTACGGTATACCCTGTTCAGTACCGTAATTTTTGCTGATTGTAGTGTACAGCACAAATAGTTTTATGTTGTTATACGTTATAGTACTGCATGCAAGAGTTATGCAAATAAAAGCAAAGTCATCAAGTCGGAGTTTCCTTTGACCATTTCTTTGTACATACTATGTACAATTTCTCATTGAGTGACCAGTTCAGTTAGTGGCCTAGTCATAGGACCAGAACTTGGTCATTAAATGAGGAATACCTGTACAAAGCAATGACAATGCAATGACATGCATGGACAGTCTGAAAGAAGAAATCATTACTTCATCGCAATGGCTATTATTAACCTACCATGGAAAGTCATCAGGAACTGAAACTACAAATACACAATGCTAATTATAACATCTTCAGACAGAATCTAAAACTCTGAAGTGCATAAATAAATAAATATGAAGTTCAAGGGTCTTAATGCTTTAAACGTGCTGTTTTGTGATATTTTAAAAATATTTAATGTTATACTATGAATACTTCCCCATTTCAACACATATCCTTCTATAATGAAATTACAACAATATGCCTTTTAACAGCTGCATTTGGGTGAGCTACCATCTCATCTATTACCATTCTCCTCAATTTCCTCTTTTGGAACTTTTTCCTTCACTTTGTACTTCCCTTCTCTTCCTATGAGG
>RJWT010015154.1:0-20612 GCA_004365215.1 Cuniculus paca
ATCAACAAACATATTACATTAGTTACCAAGTTTGAGCAGAGAGAGACACACACACCACAAAAAAAAGGAAATGAAACTAAGCTGCAGATTCTTCCAGTTCATTACCTTGGGAATCTCTTGGTTGCACCACAGGGAGGGGAGACTCCAAGCACAGCCTGGCAGCTCCTTGAGGTGAGGAAGAATTCAGTTGGGGAAGCGACAGTGACTTCTGGCAGAACCCCAGAGCTGCATTGCACAGAAAGAACCCCAAGGGCCCCCTTCAGTTGATCTGAGTCTGTGAGGGAGCTCCCAGTCTGAGGAGAAAGCAGCTGGGAGAAAGGAGAAGGGAACAGTTCTGAAAGTTGCATTCCTGCTGGCCAGAATGAAAAGACCTTGTCATACACAGAATGTCAAGCCAAGTCCTCAGAATTAGCATCCTAGCAGTAGGGCCAAAGTAATTCTAGACTTGCCCTGACAAACCCTGAACACTAGGCTCAAGAGAATCTAAATTTCAAGCAACTTATGTCTCAGAACAAAAATTAAGAGTATTTGAAGGAGTACTGAGAAAGATTGTGCAACATAAAATTCGATCGGCACCTGGTCAAAATTACAAGGCATACAAAGCAGAAAAATATGACCCATAACTAAAGAGAAAAACGAATCAACAGAAAAAGACATAACCCAGGTAATAGAATTGGGGGGTAAAAATGTTAGACAATTGAAAAGAAGTTACTGGAACTAGCATACTAGAATGATCCCATTTAAAAGGGTAAAATCATCCTGTCCTCTCTCCAGTCCCAAGGGTTTGGTTCCTAATAGCTGTCTTCTGCCTGTCCTGGATCAGTTTTTTGGAGGAATTGGCTAGGGAGAGTTGAGCACTTTTTTCCTCTTTCAGGCATGCACCTATATGAGAAAAATGTGTGGCTGTTATGAGAATACAGGTAATCATCTAATGAGAGAATGAAGTAGGGTTTATAAAGTTTCTGAGGGCACAATATTTGTGATCATTTTCAACTGAGATTGGTCAGCTCATTTGTCCATTTGAATGGAAATTGAGCATTCAACTTCATTCCAGCACAAAAAAGGTAGATTCTATGGTTTAAGGGTTGAGGTTTTCCCAGCACATACAAAGGAGGTGGAGAAGGATAAAGAAATCAGCCGTGTTTTGTGAGGTAGATTCAAAAACAGGGAAGAGAAAGGTCATGGGAGCTGATGAGTAGTGGAAAACTCTAAGACTTACTGGAATATTTGTTACAGTAGGAGTGATTGAATAGGTGAATTAAGGCAAGAAGGTGGTTAAAAATGGGGTGCTTGAACTTAGATTTCAGAGGTGGTAAAAGATCTAGAGTATAATAACCGCAGGAGTGGTGGCAGAAATGGAGTAGATTAATAGATCACTGTGGGTGTGCAGGTCATGGTATTATGATTATCTATGTAGCTATTGTCACTAAGAACGATACCAGAAGGTGTGACATTTGAGAAGGTAGTGAACTCTGTAACCGAGCAGGACAACTTTGGAGATAAAGTGATCATATGAGCTTCTTGAGAGAATTGTTTTTTGTTTTGAGACAGTGTCTCCTTACTTAGTTCTGGGTGGCCTTGAACTCACTATGTAGCCCAGGCTGGCCTTGAGCTTGCAGTAATCCTCTTGCCTCAGCCTCCCTAGTGCTGGTGTTACAGGTGTGTGCCACCATGCCTGATGTTGTATTGTCTTTGAAAGCACAACAAAGAAGAAATGGTATACAATTGGTAGTGGGAAGTAAGGAAGATGAATACTTAACCCATCTATAAGTATGTGGGATATGGGAAAGGAAACAGCTATAGGGAATGCTGTTTGTGATAAACAGTGCCAGGCTTCAATTAGAGCAAGATGATTAAGGAACATTGTTACTTACTTAGGTATTTATTCTGAATAACACAGTGAAAAAAATTGAGAACATTGCTGGGCATGATAGCACATGCCTGTAATCCCAGTACTCAGGGAAAGCTGAGACCAGGAGGATTACAAGTTCAAGGACAGCCTGGCCTGTGTAGTGAGTTTAAGGCCAGCATGAACTCTACACACCAAGACTTTTTCTCAGAAGGGCCAGGAATTTAGCTCAGTGGCACAAGCGCCTCCCTGGCAAGCGCGAGGTCATGAGTTTGATCCCTGGTACCAAAAAAAAAAAAATTGAGAATGTGAGGAAGAGTGGACGGCAGGGTCAGATCAGAAGGTGTTAGATGTTCAGATGAGATTGATGATAAGGGCAAGTGTGATCTTAAGCGTTGGATTCTCTTGAATGGATAAGGAAATGGATAAGGAAAGATTGCTATCTGGTCAATCCCAAATGAGCAAATAGTTTAGGATACCTTCTTGACTAAATATTCTCAGCTGTTAGGGACCATCCTGAAGCTAGAGATGGTGTGATAGTTTGAAGGACTAGTTCCACTGGCTAGAAACTGATGGTCCTTTGAAATTCAAGGATTATCCATTTCTGCTGCACAGTTGTATGAATATCTTTATAATGAAGAGTTTTTATCCTGCACATTTTCTCAGTGCTCAGAAAATGGACCTTTAAAGGTTGTTACAGAACATCTGAAACTTCACCTTTCTTTATAGTGGTTTTCAGGGGGCAGTGTATTTACTATTCTACCACCCTAGAGACATTCTGGAAGGGCACTTTATTAAAGTGATTAAGGGATGCCGTTGGCAGTTAAGGAGAGAAGGCCTAGAATGATACAAATCCATCATGCAAAAAACAGACTCCCCCCCCCTCAAAAAAGGGAAGAATTCCCAGTTTGACTTTTGACTATCCCATAGAATATTCCAGGAGATAAAACATCCATATATGAGTTATCTGTGTCTGGGGCCTAATTCCATTTTGCATATTGGTAAAATTTCCCAGGAATGCAACTAGTATATAAAGGAGAATTATACTTTTTCACTCAGAACATTTGTAGGAGGTACCACTTCATGAACATCAACACCATTTGTGGTATTTTATTCCATTTACTTATTTACTTTTTTGAGACAGGGTCTTGCTGTGTCACGCAGGCTAGCCTTAAACCCACTGTGTAACACAGGTTACGTAATGCTCCTTCTGCCTCAGCCTCCCAAGTGCTGGGTTTATAGGTGTTGCACCACCATGTGTGGCTGTTTGTGGTGTTTGAGTCAACAAAAGTCCACATCTGTATAGTTTGGTTTTTTAGCTGTTGCATTCACAATGACTCTTGGCAGGCGTGAGCATCTGTGATGACTTTGTTTTTGTCTTCCTGGGTAGGCACTTCCCAGTTAAGATACTATAAATTACTTTCCTTTTCTTGGTAATTTATTTTATAACTAAGTCTTTGGATTATTTGAACATGCATAATTAGAATGATGAAGGAGTGTGTCTGGAGAATTCACTTGGAAGTTCATTCACATGGTTGTTAGCAGGCTTTGACTCCTTGCTGACTAAAGTTCTCTACCAATACATGGGTTTCTCCGTTGGCTAGTTCAGTGTCCTCACAACACGGCAGCTTACCTAGGATGAGTGATTTGGGCTGGGAGGGAGGGGTGTCTGAGTGTTGAGGGCCAGGAAGGGAAAGCTCATTGGAGGCTTCTGGCCCCTAAAGATTCACATCTTTCCTACCTTCAGATTGTTCTTACCTTCCTCCAAAATCTTCCCAGATCTCTTTCCACTATATTATGAGCTCAAAGCCCAGAATCTCATCTAAATCAAGTTCAGGTACAATTGAAACTTCTTGGGTATAGTTCCTTAATTTAGCTTTTCATATGTACAGTTTCTCTTGATCGGTGAAGCTAAAGAGATACGTTGCCAGGTTCACCCCCAATATACAATATTGGTCCATGCTTACAGACTGTGATAAAATACTTGTATTCAAGGGGAGTGTTGATGAGGGGTGGCAGGCACAAGGATATTTCTACTCCATAGGAATTCCGCGGGCGCCCCCCACCCCCACCCCCCGGCACCGGGGATTGAACTCATGACCTTGTGCTTGCCGGGCAGGCACTTAGACTGCTGAGCTAGATCCCCAGCCCTGGTGTTTTTGAGACAGGGTCTCACTATGCCGTTCACGCTGGCCTTGAGCTCACTCTGTAGCCCAGGCTGGTCTTGAACTCACAACGATCCGCCTGTCTCATCCTCCCAAGTGCTGGGATTACAGGCGTGAGCCACCACGCCCGGCTCTCCTTGGGAATTCTGAAGTCAGGTCAGACAGTACCAAAACTTTCTTGGTTGAGTTTCCAATTTCTGGTTTATAGGTCATTCATGGCTCTTAGCGTTGCTCTTTGGGCATTTGGTTCTGCCTGCTGATTTACCCTTTTTCATGAAAGGTAAATAAAGTATGTTTGTAACCAAGTACTTAGCTTGCTTCCTGTCAATTTTTGGGCCTCTGAAGAGCTCCCATCTCCCCCCTCAATACTGGGGAGTGAACCTAGGGGCTTTACACTGAGTTACATCCCCAGCCCTTTTTTATTTGAAACAGGGTCTCTCTGAGTCACTAAATTGCCCAGGCTGGGCTTGAGGTTGCAATTTTCCTGCCTCAGCCTCCCAGAGTGCTGGAATTGCAGGTATATGCTACCACACCCAGCTTTCCTCTTCTCATTTTCTACTACCTCTTGTTTCTTTCCAATAAAATGAATAATGTTTTTGCAAAAATAATTCTTTTCAAAACTTTGAGTCTTCTGTGAATTGTTTGAGGTCTGCTCATTAAACCATATGCATGAATTTCTTTGAGGTCAGCCCTTACTCTGCTGAGCTCCTGCTGAGACAGCACTTTTAAGCTTCCCCCAAAACCATGTTGTTTGGTTTAGATAATCTGTGAAGCACATCAGTCTCTTTAGCAGGCCCTTTGCCCAGTGAGGTAGTATTCTGCAGCACCATCTTTGATCTTTCTTAGGTCTTAAAAGATGTTCTAGTACTTTCTCAGCTTCATTTTTGGGCCATGTTTTTGTGGCAGTGTTTGAACTTACCCCAAATGCATGTCTAAATTGTAGCATTGTTTATAATCTGTAGACACTGCAGTTTTTCCAACCCATCAAATCCTGGCTCATCTTGAGAGCTCTTGATTTAATTTCATTTATGCTATGGACAGTGAAAAAAAAAACAAGCAGCACTTAAACTCTGGTTGAAAAATTTTAGTTCAGTCAGCCAGTTCATTAGGTCAAGTTTCCACTTTTCGCAGAACTGAGAATGACAATGATACTAAACTTTGTGCCCTTTCCTAAACGGGGTAGAGAAGCCTTCTAGTTTCTTCTGGTACCATCTGTGTCACTAATCTGCTCACACCTGCTGCCTGTGACACACTATGAGGCTGTGTTAACAGCTTCTAAACGAATAGACTATTCTTATTCTGAAAGCCCATGGCCAGGTCCCAGAACCATTGTGATACTACATTTTTGTGTTGTTTTGTTTTGTTTTGGTGTTGTTAACTCAGTACCAATGGATGTGTTAGTTATCACTACAAAACTACCCAAAATTTAGCAGCTTAAAACAACATCATCTATATAAACAGCTTCTGAGGATCAAGAATCTAGGAGCTACTTTCCTAGACTGTTCTGGCTCAGGTTCAGAAAGGCTGTTAGGGTTGCCAACCCTGCCTTCGGACAGCTCTTTTCAGGCCTCTCACACCATTGACTGGAGGCTGTGTTCCTCGTATCACAGGCCTCTCCATTGGCTAACCTGCCTGTCCTCAAAACTTCACTTCTGTTTCCTGGAGCAAGTGGTCCAACAGAGTTAAGAGTATATCCAAGGCAAAAGCTGCAGTCTTACCATCTAATCTTAGGAGAACTGTGCAGTTGCTTCTCCCTTATGCTGTTGGTTGTACAGACAAACCATGGTACCATGTGGCAGGGAAATGGCATGTGCGTCTGAGTACCAAGAGTTCCTGGGTACCATCTTGAGGGCTGGCTACATACACCCTTTCTTAAGTGATCTGGACTGCTTGCTGTACTTAATGTCCTCTTGGAAGTACTGTGTTGTTTCTCACCTCTGCCTTTGCTTATGTGTCTGCCTTTAACCTCGGGCACTTTTCCTGTTTTATATCCACTCAGCAAACACTTTTATTGTCAACTTCTGTGAAGTCTTTAGTCTTAATCCCTATCGTAGCTCCTTAACTTTAGAAAACAAATGCATTTATATGACTTAGATGATGACAAAACCTGTTTAAAAAAAAAGCATTATTGTATATTCAGGGCTTAATATTGCTGTGGCACAAATGTGTCTGAAATTAATGAGGAAATAGTTTCTGGGTAAATCTAGGCACTCAATAATAACTTTGTGCTCTAAAACAGTAATTAGGTACTTCTGTTGTTTTCCTGCCTTTGAATTTTTGGAGTGAGGCTAATGAAGTAGGATTTAAAATTGGCTTTATGAAAAGAATGTGAGAAATTCTAATAAGACAAAATTTTAAGCTCAAGAAAATTTCATTGTCTTTTCAAAGTATGCTTTGTGAAATTTTGTTCTAAAAGTACTTGTATAATGTATTGACTTAGAAGATGACTTACATATCAAGTGCTTTGAAACATATTTTCAAAATAAAGCTAAATAACCATGGGATCTACAAACAAGCATCTTTTCCTTTAGGGAGCTGATAATTCATACAGCTTATAAAATAATCTAAGGTAGTTAAGTTACTGATGTAAAAAGCAGAAATACTTATTTTTGCTGCGGATAGTTTATGTTACCACTCAGTGTAATAAAGTTGTATAAGCCAATGTTTGATAGTTTCAATGAAAATTCATCTATTTTTACCATGAAATAAATATAAATCATGTAAATCACCATGTAAAATGAAAATCTATTCTTGTACTCCATTTAAAATTTGTTTTACATTAAAATACCTTCTCTTTGATCTGCAAATTTAATTTTTTCACTTTTGTGGATTCTTTTCTTAGTAATGCAGTTCCACTAACCTACTAAAGTAGGGTTTTTTTTGTTGTTCTGTATACCAAGAAATAGTTTAGAATCAACTTCATAAATACATGCTTTGCTTGATTTACCTTGTATTTTTTTCTGTATACTGATTTTAAATATCCATTGAGTTTATTTCATCTTTTGAACTCATTTGCTCTGATTTTGTACAATAAATAGGACTTCAAAAATTCCTTACAGCAGTTCTGGGCATCAAACTGAGGGATGCTCTACCACTGAGTTACATCTCCAGCATTTGTTTTTTGAGACTAGGTCTTGCAGAATTGCCGGACTGGCCTTGAACTTGTAATCCTTCTGCCTTGGTCCTCCAAGAGACTGAAATTAATAAGGAGATAGTTCTGGGAAGATCTAGGCACCCAGTAACTGTGCACCACCATGCCTGCCTCCTTACACCTTTGGGAGTGATGAAACACATTTTAGTTTTCACTAAGTGGCCTACCTTATCAACTGGAAAATAATGCATTATATTGAAAGTTTTAATGACTAAAGTAGCATAAAACAAGATGATCACTCATTCCAAATACAATATATGTGTTTTCTGAAAGGATTGCTGGGCCTTGTTGGGAGATGTTGTGATACAAACTCAGTTCTTTTCTTAGCTAACTAAAACAAATTGGTGTTAGTCCTTTCTGTAAGTTTAATCAGATTTAATATAAATCATAATGGAGCAGCTAGAAAAGTAGATTAGGCTAGCAAGCGTTTGAAATGTCCTAAACAAAAACTCCAGTGTAATGGTGTCTTAAGAAATTTCCTCGATATTTCAAATGTTAATGTCTCCATTGCCACTTTCCTAATTCAGGGTCCAGTAGTACTGTCTCTTCTTGTCTGGTTTTCCTCACTAGGCTCCCAAAATTAAAGACTACAGTTGCTTTCTCCCCAGTCTTTTTTTTTTTTGAGAGAGAGAGGAAGGTCTTATTAATGTAGTTCAGACTGGTAGCCCATGCTAACCTTAAACTCTTCAGTGATCCTCCTGCCTCGGCCTCCTGAGTGCTGGAATTACAGGCATGCACCACCACGGCAAGCTCTCCCCAGAAACACAACCAGTGATCTTTTGAAAACAAATCTCACTGTGTCACACCTGCTGAAACTTGTTCCCATTGTTTTCAAGGTGGCTTATATGCTGGACTTCATGTGATCTAGCTGCTATTTAGCTCCTCCCAAGCTTTCAAGTTCCTTTCTGTTACAGGATCATTTCCATGTATTCCCATCTGTTAAAACATTTCCCTGTGGTTTAATTCAGTAATCTCCCACTGATCTTCACATCCCAGCTCAAGGTCACTTAGTGGTCTGTCCACTCATTTTAACAGGACCATTACAGGCTCTCACAATCATATCTTTAGTGGCAATTACTGTTGTAAACTTCCATTGTATGTAAGTAGTTATTTGACGAGATTGGGTGTGTTCAGGGTGGTATGGCCGTAGACTATAAGTAGTTATTTGAATATGCTTTTATTGCAGGATGTAAGTTTACATCAGTTGTTAAATGCTCTGGCCAGAATTCAGCCAAAACAAGTAACATAGCTCCATCTAGCCATAATGGGAGCAGGACATACAATCCTATTATAGAACTTGAAGACAGAAACAGAAATATTTGGCAAATGGTACTGGTGACAAATCTGATTTCTGGTCAACCAGATTTGACACACGTATGTTCCACTGACAAAATATATTCATCTCTTCCCCAGTGAAACCAGCTGAAAAGTCTCAGTTAATCACAGCATCAAACTTGAAGTTACGATTTCTAAGTGATACATGCATTATTTTCTGTATCAGGTCTGGATGTGTTTTCTGGAGAACTATGCATAAAAATGTTATCTACAGCCCTCCCCCTTGGTATAGTACATTGGATTAGCAGGGACAAGACAATCACAGTGAACATTCCTGTTTGTACTAAGGAAGATTGAAAGAAGCACTGCAGTGCCTACCGTAATCCATACAGAATGTATCATTAGGCTGGCTTGACAAGGGTGCCTTTAAAGGAGGTATGGGGAGTATTCTTGTTTGCCCACTATCACCCAGCTTTCAGTCCACTGTTTTTTTTTTTCTGGTGTTGACAGAGACAGATAGGAGACTATTCCTTTTCTACATCTAGCTTAGTTTCATCTGAAGTAGGCTTGGAAAATACCCCCTCTCTGGGAGCCAAAACACTTCATAGTCTGCTTCCTGCCTGTGGAAAGTTGGAGACCTAAGCATTCCTTTGAATCAGTTTGATTTTTAATCCAGACTCTTGGTGGTGGTTTGGTTTGTTGGCAGCACAGCTTCATAAGCTTCTGATGTATTTCCGTTCAGTCCAGTCTGTCTCTGTTTTTCACTGCAGGTCTACTGAACATGTCTCCCATGGACCACTTGGGCTTTTGCTAGAGGAGCTGCACCTTTGGTGTCCGTTATTCTGTGTTTGCTTATCTCTCCTTTCTTATGACAGGAAACACGTAACCAATGCCCTATTTTAGCATTCAGTTTTTTAACCTCCTTCCTTAGAGCTGCAAATTTATTAAATACATTATCTGCTTTTCAAATTTTCGTAAATTTACCAAATAATTTGTACTAAATGATATGGATTACCATCCTTCTAACTTATTAGCAGTTGCTTCCTGGCCTTCAAACCAGTGTTACACAGTATATTATAAGGTTTTGTTTTCTATTATAACAGTACCCCACTTAGATGTACCAATTTACATTTAGTAGGATTAGCCATGTTATGCTATGATAATAGCCTCAAAGTCTTAATGGCATGTAATACCACATGTTTATTTCTTGTTGATGACACATTTTTTTGGATTATTATAAGTTGGCTAGGGAACCAGGATGATATAATAGCATCTTCAACATGATGACAAGTGGAAGGTCTTAGAAAAATTTCATACCTTGTGCTATCAGTTAAATGCTGTGGTACCGATACAATGTAGGTCACTTTGGTTTATAAGTCATAGACCAGAATTAATTGTCTACCCTCCCCTGACCACAGGAGGACCAGAAAGTGTAGTTATCTCCCAAATACTTGATGAATAACACTTTGAGTATTCATCTTGGTGTATTGGTGCAGAAAAGATGAGATATTGTGGAGTTTATCCCTCTCATATTTTTGGCATTGTACTGTCCTTTTGTTTTTAGAGAATCTTTCTAAAAACAGATTAGAGGCATAGCATAAGTGTGTCATGTTCTACCTGTTAAGGTTTTTAGTCCATCAGTGTTCAAAAGTAAGTTTTGTATTCTGACCATCTGCTGGTAGAGTTTAATACACCCTTATTACTATTGTAGAAGGCATTCTGTAGTTGATGTCATCAGACGGAAATAAATTTCTGGTTACATGCAGTTGTTGTAATACTAGCCCCCTACGACCATTTATTATGAGAAGTTAATTTACCTTTAGAGAGCTTTAAATAAAAGAATTGACAGTCACTATCACAGTTGACTTCTTTGAAATGAGGTTCTGATTATGTGTTTAGATATAGAAGGATTAGCCTTTCTTTCTGGTCAAGTTTAATGCAACTCCTAAGATGATCCAAACTCAGCACGGTTTTTAAAAATAGTTTTGTGAGAAAGTTGTCTTAAATATCGTTTAGAAACTTTATTTGAAGTATTTCATCTATTTTTGCTTTGAAGGGGAGGAATTTTTATAATGGTTATATGGACCTAAGAACCTTTGCAAAAATTATAATTGTTGTCTTATGGATGTAAATACCAACTAAAACATACAGTGATTTAAATGTATTAGGAATAGTCCTGAAACGACTATAGCGGTGATAGGGAACCTTCCAGAGCTTTCAGTAGGTACAAACAGCCTGCTGGGCACACATGCCATGCCATAGGTTTGCCGACATTGTAGTATAATGTTCAAGTTTTGCAACCATTGGCCCCTTTGTTCCCAAATTAAAGTTACGTATTTTTCTTTGGTGTCCATGGAAATCTGATTACCAGATTTATTTTAGGTAGCATTCTGTTTAAAAGTGTTTGAGTTATTAAAGATCCAAACTGGGATAAGGTCTATGGTATTAATAATGCTTGGAATGAATTACTGGCTTGGAATGAATATACTTTGGTCAGGAAAAACTGTGTGTCTTTATGACTTTGGTTTTTTTGTTTTTTTTTTTTTTTCTTTTGTGTCTTACAGTGTATGGAGATTTCATTCTCTTGTAAAAGCTGAAGTGACCGGCTGAAGTTGTTGTAGTGTAGTGCCTGTATTTGTCGTATAAAGTCCTTAAATTCTTCTGTGGGGTTTCTTAATCTGCAGAGGTTAATCATTTTAAGTGACAGTCTGCCATAAAAAGGCAAATTGAAGTTTAAAATCTTTTTTTAAAATTGGTAGGATAAGGGCTATCTTAAGGAAACAATGAATTTGGAATTAGTCTTACTTTTTATTGATTTATGTATACAGTAAAACTATTTGTATCTTTAGGCCATTATTATAATTTGTTCAAATAATAAATGTACTAAGGCTTTATGGATATAACTATTTTTGAGACAGCGCCTTGCCAAGTCACTTAAGTTGTAGAGGCTGGGCTGTGTTTTGTGATCCTACTGCCCCAGCCTCCCAAAGTACTGAGATTACAGGCCTGTGACACCTCGCCTGTCTTGGACATAGTTTCTTTTAATCCTCAGAGCAGCCTTGTAAATAAGATAGCATCTTCTGCCTTTTTCCAATGAGAAAACAGGTGTTAAATGATTCTGATATTCAAAGAGCAAATGTATTTACATTAGGTCCTGTGCTATATTTGTGTAGATTTCTTACCACACTTTGTCCTTATAAATGACAATTACCTGGTTTTACAAAAAAAGAAATTGAGGTTTCAAGAAGGCCAACCCACAATTAATTGCAATAAATTGCAGGATTGGGATACCAGACGACATTTCTGATCAGAGTGTATGATGGTAAATAGGAAACCTTTCCTATGAGTTCCATATGTTTTATGACATTTTAAGAGAGAATTGACACCAGATAATATTAAACTAATGGGAATAATTTGAAATTACATAACAGGGTTTACTTTTATCTCCTATTGATTATTATAAAAAGAAGGGCAAGTTTGGACAAATGCAGAAAACAGACAAAATTAAACGAAGTTTTTGAAACTGTCAGTGTCCTTTTTATAATCACTACAGAAAGATTTATTATATTACACATACCAGAAATGACACCAGGGATTTTAGGATTTGGTTGAAACCAAGAGATTTTGTAATAATTTTTTAAAAATTATGTAAGATTAATTTTAGTTTGTTTGAAATTACCGAGTACACTGTATGAGCTGTCTTTTTCTTATACTAGCAATGTCAAAGTATTTTGTAGTTATCTTAAACATTCACAAATCTAGCATCCATACAAGTCCTAAAGGTTTGATTTTTAGATGGGCTAAACAAAGTTATAAGTGTAGGAATGCTAAATCATATTTGCTACATTGGCTAATTGGAATAGAAAATAGATAAATGTGTTATATTTGATAGAAGAATCAGGGCATGGTCAAATTTAGTCTAACTTGACACTTAGTTTCAACCTAATTATCACATAGGTCCTTATTTGTTAATGGTAAATAATTTAGTACTCATTGACTTCTTTTTGGTAGGTTTTATAATAGTACCCAGTGGTGTCAAAAATGGGAAGAAGTAATGTTGCTGTTTTTTTTAATATTCAGCAAAATAATATTTCAAGAAAATTGTACTTTACCTTCTACTGTGAACTTGATACATGTAGGGTTGATCAGTGATTAGTTATGCTATCCTTCATATCCAGGATGTCTAGGCATTACCAGCTGTTCAGCCTTATGAATTCTAATCAGGTGGACCCACTGAAGAGAATCCTATAAATGAAGTTAGGAAGTCTGCTCTTTTTTTGCTTAAGTTGACCAACTGTAGCTTCCCAGTGGTCCTTACACCATGATGCTATTAATCATCACTTAAGTCAGTGGTTGCGAACCAGTAGCACGCAGGCTGTCCCTCTCTGTCGGCTCTCCAGCCAGGTCACTTCAGCCTTGCCCCAGGAGCCACCCATCTGATGATAGCACACAGAAACTCGCCAAATGCAGACTTTTACCTTTCAATAAAAATCTGTCATTGGAAGCTCTGTTACTGTTTTTCTTTTAAGACAAAAGATATTAATATGTGTTTTCTAAACTAAGCCTCATTATTCAAGTTTAATTGCAGTGTTGGCACTTTGTGATAAGTAAGTGGGCTTAAGCTGTTTTAAAGTCCTTTTGGCTTCTCTTTTTATTGAGTATAACCTGGAACTTAGTAGATGAGGAAAGCAAAAATACAAAAAGGAGAGATGAAACCACAGTAGTGAGTGAGACTAGGAGTTCTAGAGTCAGACCTCAATCTAATCCTACGTCCATTACTTTGGGCAGGTGGCATAATCTTACTGAGCTTCATTTGCCCTATAAAATGGGTATAGTGGTAAATCTTCGGGGAAGATCATCATTTTTTAGGGTCTAAAAAATTAGATATGAATATTTTAGCCTTTGCATTCACAGGTGTTAGCCTCTGTCAGAACTACTGACTTCCAAAGGGCAAAAGCAACCATGGACAATATGTAAATGATTGAACATGGCTATGTTCCAATAAAATTACTAACAAAAACAGGTGGTAGGCTGAATTTGACCACCAAGCTCTTATTAGAGTGTAGATCATGGTCCATAAAAAGCAGTTCCAGTGCTACAGAGTTTGTGGTCAAAATAGAGCTCCTTTAAAAAAAAAAATAACAAAAAATACCTTGTGAGTTCCACAGTAAAAGGAGTCAAGAAGGTTGGGTTTCCCAAAATTGATAATGTGTTGTAGAAGAGCATGATTTTTACATATCACGACTCAAACATAACTTCATGTTAATGTGTACATACTTTTTACTAATACAAATTAAAGACTGGCTCCCACCAAGCATTTAAATAAAAATTAAGAAATGTCAAATTACTCATTTGAAAATGAAAGTGCATTTTAACATGATGTGAAATGTATGAGGATTTCTTCTAAGGAAATTGTTCAACCTTGTCCTTGACTCTGCATTTGCTGAAATTATTTAAGTGCAGAAATACATGAGTATTCTGAAATGAAACAGTATTCTGAAGTTTACAAGCAGTAAATAGGGAGATTGAGTAAACAACTTTCATGAATATGCACATTGTATATGTATTTGGCAACAATTCTGAAAAAGTACTTGTGTCTCTTACCTGTAAATTGTCTTGTCTCTATCTCAGTCTCCTAAAAAAAGACAAAACTACTACTTGGAAGTAATTTCAATTACAGAAAAGTTGCAAGGAAAGTAGTATAAAGAACACTGTTTACAGTGTATACAGGCAAAGATATTTACAACACTTGGCCCAGTTTGCTTGTTTCTTGCCCTCCCCCCTTTCTCCTGTCGCATGTACATGCATATAAGACACACTCTCTTTCCTCCAAGTGATTTATCATATCATCACCCTTTACCCCTAAATAGTTCAATGGATGTTTAATCTTTTGCGGTGTAGACATTTTTGAAGAATATGGTTCTTTGGATTCTTTTTTTTGAATGATTCCATATTTGGTTCATCTCATGTCTTCTCGATGAGATTGAAATTTTGGATTCCTAGGTGGACTGTTATATAACAGTTATTCTGTCTTCATGGTGTCACATCTGGAGGCATACATGTGGATCTGTGCCTCGGTGGTAATACTAATTTTGGTCACTTGGTAAACTGTGTTCTAATTTCTCTACTGTATAGTTACTACTTTTACCTTGAAACGGTGCAATTGGGGGAATCTTTGATTTATTTTATTATTTTATTTTATTTTATTTTATTTTATTTTATTTTATTTTATTTTAGGGAAATTGCATTGGAGTCCTAGTTGGGTTTGAATCTGGCTAATGATGGGCCCAAGCAAGTTTACTGATCTGTGAAATAGGGATGATAGTAGCTACATATTAAGGTTGTCGTAGGCTTTAAGTAAAAACATGAAGTAAGATGTGTGATGCTGGGGCCTGAGATTGTAATACATGCTCAGTACATGTTTGTTGTTGTTGATGTTGTTATAATTCTTTCTGGCGATATGAATAATAAGTTTACTAATAAAGCTTAAAGACTCTAACCCAGAGCTGAAAGACACTTAAAATATCGTTTCTCCCAAGGAAATTTAATATATTACCCATGGTAAATTTTTTTTTTAGTGTCTTTAAACTCATTCTTTGTTTTTCAATACCTGTTATGCCCTGCTCCTTCTGATACATGAAGGCAGGTATTTTAGGGGCATGGTATCATCAGAACATTTTTTCCCCTGGAAACTTGCACATCTTTCTACTTCATAAAGAGTATAAAAGTACACAGTTTCCTTTTTAGACTCTTGGGCTCAAGTAATACACCTGGGAAAGTAGACATTTTTAAAAAAAATCATCTCTACCTGTTTTCCATGTTACCATTGTGATAGCTACTACATAATAGTTGTGAAACATTTTCCAAAGGATTTTCTGTGCATTCTAGTGGAATTATTTTTAAAAAATGGAGAGGGATATATATAGATGAATTTAAAGGTAGGAAATACTACATACAAGAGTGACTAGAAAGTTCCATGAGATGTTCACTGTGGGTGGGATATGAAATTCAGAGTAGAGCATGATACCATTTTGGATAGAAATGACTAGCTAGAAGTAGACGATAAAAAGCCCTGTTTGCCATGCCAAGAAGTTTGAATTTCACCAAGGATGTAATAGGAACCAGGGATTCAGTGTGATACTGTTGAGTTCAAACTTTAGAGAAAGACCACTGGTAGTAGCTATAGAGGATAATGCGATATTGTTTGTCTGATGAACTGTGTGTGGCCAGGGATTGGAAAAATACTTGGGTAATTTCTAGATATAAATGCGAATTTGATAATACCTGATTTGCAAATGAACCGAGAAGAGACAACTCGGGAAAAAACAGGGCCTCTGACTTCAGTGACTGGACAGATAATAGTACAATTAAATGAAATGTGTAAGGCAGAAGTAGGAATAGATGTAGAATCACAAATGGGGCCTACTGGTATCTGTGCAACATGTATGCATCTGGAGTTCAACAGAACTCTGGGCTGGAAATGAACATTTATAGTCAGTACAAGCATACAGATGGTAGTGGATTAAATAGCAAAACTACAAGAGTTGAGGACTGCTTAAGCCTTGGTATGGCTTTTGTTGTACTACTAATTACTTAAGCATATTTAGTTTTAGTCAAGTTTACATTGCTGCTGTAGGCTATTTTAACAAAAAGCAAGGAAACATTTGTGTGTATCTACCAGCATTAAAAGGAACCAAATAGTGATGGAAATGAAGTCAGACCAACTGTCAGGGCTACACAGGCATAAAAATTATTCCTGTAAAGATTATAGCCAAACAACAGCCATTTTAGCTTCTTTTAAAATTTTTTAATTTTCTAGGAAACATTCCAGTTAGATTGTAACTTTTTCTCAAGAGCAAAAAAAGACTAATTTTACTTTTCACCTTGTCATTGTCAAACATCACATGTAGACAATAAGTAATGCACACATCACCCAAGTCTAAAGGAATGTCACAGCTACAAATAAGGGACATGACAATATAAGGATCAAAATGAATTTTGCCTAGGGCTACCTTTGAAACATACTGCATAGTAACTTTGGGTCTTGATTGTTCTTATAATGGAAATAGTGTTGCTGAAATTAAATCCAGGTATTAACCCCACTACTAGCAAATAAATCAGCAGACATAGTATAAAGGTAGGAAGATGATTTCCTTTGAAAACCTCGTTCAGGGAGAGAAAGAACATCTTATGTCCAAAGCCCTTCTCTTTGGGAAGTGGACGTGGGTTGGCTCTGTAGATAACTTGTGGGTGTCCCCAGGCTGGTGGTGAGTATTCCTGCAGGGAGGCCTGGGTCATGCACATCCTCTTCTGACTTTAGGTGGTTTTGAATTTCTGCTAGACTCAAAAACAGCTATTCCTGCCCCTGATTAGTTTGTTGTTCAGGAAACAAGTAGGAGATTGACTGCCCAGAGCTGCTTGTTGATCGTCCAGCTCTTGGTAATGAACAAGAGCATCCTTCCTGGCTGTGTTAGTTACATATTTCCAGCAGTGAAGGTAAAATTTCCTTTCTCAGCGTCAGATGCTAATTGACCTCAGTGAATTTAGACAACAGTCTGCAGCAGATTTTTCTCCTTGATCTCACCAGCCATTTTTCATTTTAGCTCCTCTTTAGCAAGTTGGCTTCTATGTCAATTTTATACTTGGGGTAAAGCAATGCAAAAAAATCAAGCTCCTACCTCTGTGGATCTTACATTCTGGTGAGAGTAAACTGGCAATATATAAAACAGTAATCTGTAAGGAAGTAACAAGTGCTCTAGAAGAAAGTAAAAGCAAGATAGGGGAACAGGGTTTTCTAGGGTTAAGAGACAAGATACTGCTTTTTTGGTAAGATTTTATTATGAAGCTTTTCATACATTGAGTAAAGTTTCAGCAATTTTATAGTGACCACCCACCTGTAATACTTTACTAGCTAGATACTGCTGTTAATTTCCCCACCAAACCAGGTGTGGTAGTACATGCTTGTAGTCCCAGCACTCAGAAGGCCGAGGCACAAGGATCGTTGCAAGTCCGAGGCCCCTGGGCTGCAAGATGAGCTGCTGGCCAGCCTGAACTGCATAGTGGGACCCTGTCTCAAAAAAACGAAAAAAAAAATTCTTCTTTTCGTTTGCTTGTGTATCACCCATCTGTCTGTTTCTCCAGCAATTCATCTAATTTTTAAAAGCATTTCAAAGTAAATTGCAAAGATCAGTGCATGTTTTCCTAAATACTTCAGTGTGTGTATCATTAAGTAGAGTTTAATGCTTTTTTAAAGTATTAAAAGTTATTATCTCCTTTTGAGGTAAAATTGACATGCAGCGAAATTCACAAATAGTGTACATTAGCTGAATTTTAACAAATTCATGTATTTGCATAACCCAACCTCTTATCAAGGTACAGAACATTACCATTACCCAGAAAACTCCCTCATTTTCCTTCCTAGTTAATCCCTGTTCCTACTTTCCAAGGATGAGTGCGTGTTGTGAAATTTTCCACCATATATTAATTTCGCTTATTTTAGAAATCCACATAATAGGACCTTAAGTGTATACTCTTGTGTGACTTTATTTTTCTACACCATAGTGGTTTTGAGATGTGCTTGTGTTGTTGCACGTGTAAGTAGTTTTTGCTTTTTCTTAGTGATCAGTATTCCATTTCATGACTGTAGTACATCTAACCTGCTGATAGACATTTGTGTGCATCCAGTTTGAGGCTGTTGTTTAAAAAATTAATGATTCTTATTTGTGGGCTTGTGTTTTCATTTCTCTTGGGTACTTAGGGATAGAATTGCTGAGCCATATGGATTATGTGTTTAGTTTTATAAAACCTGTCACACCTTTTTCTCACTGACATTGTGTGAGTTCTCATTGCTCCAAATCTTTACAATCATTTCATGATGCTAGCCTTTTTATTTTTAGCCATGCTTGGGAATGTATCTTGGGAGAGCTGGAAAAGAATGATGTAAGTGGATGACTTTACAACAAAAACTTGGAGGTAAAGAAGGAAGCTGTTTTTGTTTGTTTTTTGTAAGTTTGACAAACAGCAAAGACTGTGGTATGTCTGGAGCAGAATGAGTGACGAGAATAGTAAACAAAGCCAAACAGGTGACAAAGAAAGGGGAATGCAAATTGCTTTGGACCTAGTAAGCAGTTTCAAGAACTTTGGTTTTTATTTTGAGATGGTCAATAATTGGGGGATTTTGAGGAATGACATCATTTGACTTGACTTGTGTGTAAACAGGATCTCTATTCAGTGAAGAATAGGAAAAGGTAAAAGAAAGGAATCAGAAAACTGTATAGCTGGGCATGGTAGTTACACACCTGTAATCCCAGCACTTGGAGGCTGAGGCAGGAGGATCGCCAGTAGTTTGAGGCTAGTCTGAACTACAAAGTGAGACCCTGCCTCAAAACAAAAACAAAAACAAAAAACAAAAATAAAAAACAACAAAGAAACACAAGCATGCATGCTATTGTAATGTGCCAGGCCAAGGTCAGGTACTTAGATGGGGGAAACTAGGAAGTATCAGCCAGAGCATGTTCCTTTCCTTGATAGGGTTAATGTGGGTTTTGTTTTTGTCTTTTTTTTTTTTAGGGTTAATGTTTTGGTTTTTGGAAACATAAATTAGAAAAATGAGAGGCAATAATGTACCTCAGGACTGTCGTTGAGCTAGCCATGGAGCTAAGCTCTGTCTGTGTAGATAATTGGGGATTTAAATCTCCTAAAGTAGCCCTTTTATGGAATTAGTTATCACTCACCCAAAGGGAATTTTATACATTATTACTGCTTACAGTAAGTTGTCTTTAATTCAGTAACTAAGTATGATCTAAGTGTCTTAATTGTTATGGTTGTGTTAAGATCATTTGTTTAATTAAAAATTTAATGAAGATGATTTAATCTTTACTCAGAAATTTGCGTACTATAATCTTGAATCCCGCTTTTTAGTTTGGTGTAATGTTAGAATGTATTATAGAGCAAGTAGAAATGTCTTTTTCATGTGTCTTACTTAGGTTGGTTCTTCTCAGCTTTATTGATACTTAAAATACTGAACAGCCACAGAGAAGTCAAACTATCATGCTGGATATTCCATAATTTACAAAGGTATTTAGTCCTCAGGTTTAAAAAGTGATAATCCTCAAGTACTGCAAGAGAATATATCTTTTGAAGGAAAAGATAAAAAGGTAAATTATACATGATCTGATGTTAAAAGAGGTCGTGTTTTGGAACTCGGTATGTAAACAAATGAGTATAACATGATGTCCTGCATATAGAATACATTACTGTAGGAGAATATATGGGAGAGAGATCCTGCCTAGGAGAGGTGGAGAAAAAATAATTTTAACCTAGACTTTGAAAAACAAATGGGAATTTTCCATGTGTGGTAGGATGGGGATGTGAAGAATGGTGATAGCAGAAGAAATACCCACCCCTGTGCACAAAGGCACAGGGCCCTTGTGTTCATTCCACATTTGCCAGACCTACCCTTTGCAGTAGGCGTTAGGTGTAAATGGCTGGTGTAACTCTTATGTAATAACAGGTGCTGTCTTGTGGTTCCCTCAGCTATTAATGATACGCCCTGTTTAGAGCCTTAAAAAGCTGTGTGAAGACCCAGTCATCCTGGCACTGTGGTGCTGAAGGACCCAAAGTTCTAGCCCAGCTGGGCTACAAAGTGAATTAAAGGCCAACCTGAACTGAATAGCAAGACCCTGTCTCAAAAAGACAAATAAATAAATAAATTAGGCCGAGGATGTAACTCATCGCAAAAGTCCTGGGTTGAATCCTCCCATACCTTGCCCCTAGCCACTCGAGCCAGTAATTTTCTTGGGATAAGCAAGAATAAAGTGGGGAATAAAAGGAAAAAGATTTTTGGCAGGGAGAAGACAGCAAAAATAGGTTAAAATGTATATATTATGCCAAGAAAAGCATATAACAGGGCGACTTGCTGGATCAGGACTACTAGATAATGGACCTGAGATGCATATGTACTGTCCTTGGCTCCGTGTCTCTGAGGCGCATGCTCTGATTGCACCAGGAAGGCTGAAGTAAGAAACTGAATGCCAGGCTGCTCTGTGTAGCTTTCATTCTATACCAGGACTCCCTAAACTGTGTTCTGATAGTTCTCTGTGTAGCCAGGTGTGGTAGTGCACACCTGTAATCCCAGCACTCAGAAGGCTGAGGCGGAGGATCAGCTGTGAGT
>RJWT010015155.1:0-20600 GCA_004365215.1 Cuniculus paca
AGGCCAACAGCCCTCAACCCACACTGCACATCAGAATCACCTAAAAAACCTTTTTACAAAAACAGTGATACTCAGCCAGGTGTGGTGGTGCAATCCTGTAATCCCAGCACTCAGGAGGCTGAGGCATGAGGATCATTGCGAGTTCAAGACCAGCCTGGGTTACAAAGTGAGCTCAAGGCTAGCCTGAATTGCACAGCAAGACTCTGTCTCAAAGAGACCAAAAAAAAAAGCTGATACTCAAGGATTATTCCAGACCAACTAAAATCTCTGGGGAGGAAGGCCAACATGGTCATTGACTTTATAGCTTCACAACTTAAAAGAAGAAAGAGGAAGAGGAGGAGGAGGAGAGAAAGAAAAGGTAGAAAAAAAACATGATTTAGAGACTTTAGTTCCAGAATTAATGATAAATGATGGAAATAAAAACATTAGCACTGAAAATAAAGCTGTGAGACATCTTTCTTACTTAGCTAGCAACGATATCAAATTTCCAAGTTTTTTTACATATAACCTTAAAACTATCACCCACTATATAGATAAGATCCGCTACTTCTTTGACACAAGTCAAAGTCAACAGCACATTCTCTCAAACACAATACATTTCAGACATACAGTCAGAGCTGATTCTGAAAACACCTCTAGGAAAACTGACCTTGAATGCTATTGGCCTTCACAAGCTGGGCACAGTCCACCAGTACTTCCTTGGGGATGTCTTCTATCTTCTCTCCCTGAAACACACAAACTTGAAAGGTCCGTGCCCCTGTGACTGGTCACCACTGAGGGCACTGAGAGTGCACCTGTGGCCGCACTGCACACAGCAGGCAGGGGCTCTGCAATTCTGTCACAGAACACTGAAAAACCAGGTCAGTTTACTGTGTCCCTCATGAGATGTTTATGTAAACCCAGAGAGGCCAAGGATATCGAGCATTATAGTTAATACAAAAAATTAACTGCAATTGTAATACTAACTATAATTGTGTCTGCTTTTCTCTCTCTCATTCTTTTTCTGGAAACCTGATGGAGAAATGCGTATGTGTGACAACTGGATTCCTTCCTGGCTGAGGCCACTACAGCCTTGCTCTCCAAAAGACAGCTCAGGGCTCTGGCGTGGAACCTCGGTGGTAATCCAGAACAAAGTTCCTGCGTTAGATCTCCACAGAGGAAACAAAAAACTAATAACCCACCCAGTTTACTGTTTTGTGCAGTCAGAGGATGGGGCTCTTGATACATAAAAGCCAGAATTTTGAAAGTGGCCTTTGTGCCATCTTATGCTAACAGAATAAGAAACCTATAGATAGTTGAGATTTTTCTATGGGTTTCAAAAAATAAAAAAACCTTGGAAAGAATACTGCTAAACATTTATGATCTTCAAGGGTTGAATTCAAAAAAACAAGTAACACATATATACAGTCGTTAGCACATGCCATGCATTATTCTAAGTTTTGTTTTTTGTTTTTTGTTTTTTTTTTTTTTGGTCTTTTTGAGACACTACGCCATTCAGGCTGCCCTTGAGCCCACTTTGTAGCCTGGGCTGGTCTCAAACTCTCAATGATCTTCCTGCCTCAGCCTCCCGAATGCTGGGATTACAGGTGTGCAACACTACACCCGGTTTATTCTAAATTCTTTAAAATATGTCAGTTTATTCTAAATTCTTTAAGATATGTTGGCTCCACCAGATGTGCTGGCACACACGTGTGCCTATTAATTCCAGCACTGAGGGAGGCTGAGGCAGGAGGATCACAAGTTGGGAGTCCCATCCAAGAAACTCTGAACCAGTCTCAAATAAAATGAGAGGAAATGAAGCGCAGCAGCCTTAAAGCATCCCTGGTCCTCACAATGACCCAGTAAGATAAGGAACTGGCCTGGTCCACAGAGGAAACAGGCACAGCTAACAAGCAGCAAAGCCAGGAATGAAATCTTCAAGTCTGGCCCCAGTCTGGGTTCCGAACCACTTCATGGCCAGGTCTCCAGCACTTACTTGGTACCCGCCAAGTCCGAGGGCCTGATGTTTACTGCACAAATGGAGGAGGTAGAAGACCCTCACGCAGTGCATGCAAGTTACACACTCCCGGAGGAAAGGAACTGGACTTCTTCGCCAGCAATTAATACCTGGTGCAGTACGAACTCACCACAGCCACCAGTATCTCCATTCTGACACCTCAGAACCCCAAGGAAAAAGAAATCTCTACCAAAGGACACCTGGTCACACCCTACTTGATCTCCTAGAAATGTAATGGGTGCAAAATGGCAATGAGCTGCCTCAGACAATGCAGAAGTTTGCTCCAGCAGAGCTTCGAGTCCTCCTCTTTTCCTTCACAGTACAGCCCTCAAAAACATCTGGGACACAACTGAAGATGGGGCGAACCATTTAACCCTATGAGTAAATTATTCATATTCTTGCCATGAGGAAGTAGCCTTATATATTTACAAAAATAACTTTAAAGTTTTAAAACAAAAAATTTGGGAAAACATAGAAGACAGCAAATAGCATTTCAAATTAGCACAATACTCTGAGGGCAATCTGACAAAAAAGGAGTCCCTAAATTATATATATCTTCTGACCCAGCAATTAATCCACAGCTGGGCACAGTGGCATACTTCTATCTGTAGTCAGCTACTCAGGAGGCTGAGGCAGGAGGATCATTTGCACCCAGGAGTTTGAGACCAATACAGTGAGACTCCACCTCTAGAAACAAAATACACAAACAAAAAAAGAATATATTTTGTTGGAGATTCGTAATACTGAAAAACTGTAAACCTATATTCTGATAAGGGAGCTTTCATATGTTTTGTTTTGAGTTTAATTTTTTTTTTTTGAGACAGGGTCTTGTCTGTACAGTCCAGGCCGGCCTCAAACTCAGGCTAATCCTCCTGCCTCGGCCTCCAGGTACTGGGATTATAGGCATTCACTACCATGCCAGACTCAAGAGCTTTCATATCAATTGTGGCATATTATCAGCTCACTGCAGCCTACCAATATAATACATATGAAAATAATACAGTAACACGAAAAATTTATAAAAAGTAATAGCATCAATCAGGGGATGCCAGGATGGATACAAACAGATATAGAATCTAACTGCATTACAAGAGTAGGTATCACATCATTGAAAGGGTTGGGGGAAAAACAGCAGCTTATATGAAACTTTGGAAAACAATGCTTTGATTGGAAAGCATAAAAGGCAAAAGTAACTACACACCCACCCTGTCTAGCTGACAGGGCTGTTTCTCATGAGATATAGGTTAGCAATTCAGAAGCTCCACATATACTACAGTCAAATAAGTAAATGGAAGGCCGATGGGAGCCAAAGGATGTTGGGAAAAGGCTACAATGAGCCTTGTAATGGACTAGAGCCAGAGAAACCAGCAGGAGCTCGTGTGTAGTATAATAAGGCTCACATGAAGAGCTCCTGAAACAGCTGTAGCTATGTATATATACACGGGTCAGGATATATATGAAATGTGATTGAAAATAGTAACTTTAAGTTTAAAAACATGTATTACAGTAAAAGACACGCAGCCATGAATCCCTCTCAAAATACTCCCCACACAGCGCATGCACTTAACCTACCGTTCTTGTCACTCTCTGAAGCAGTTCTACAAGTCGTGTCTTCCGTGGCTGCCTTTGTGTTCTGAACTGATTCAAAACGTTTAACTTTCAAGGTCATTTGGACTTTGGGGAAAAGCCAGAGGTCACACGGTGCCATAGCTGGTGAGAAAGTTGGCTGAGCACACTCTGCACTATTTAATTTGATTGAAATTGCCATAAACAGTTGATCAGTGAGGTGTGTTGCAAAATATGCTTCCATTTATGTCACCTGACAGCGACATTGACCTTATTTTTAGTCACACCTCATAGATGGTCGCACAAAAGGACTTCCAGAACTGTTCCGAAAGGGGCAAGAATGGTAGGATGAGTGTTCAAAGCAAGGGGAAGGACTGAGGGACACGAACAGCAATGTGTCTTTCACTGTAGTAAGTGTTTAAAACTTTAAACACACCCTATTTTTCGGTCATACCTTATATGTAAGTTGAGTATCCCTGCCCTAAACTGTGTTTCAATTGTTTGGATTTGGAATATTTGCATATACATGAGCTATCTTGGGGATGGGACCCACATCTAAACACAAGATTTATTAATGTTTCACATACTCCTTGTACACAGAGCCTGGAAGTAAGTTTACACCCTATTTTTAGTGCCCTGCTTTCTGACTGTAATCTGTGACACGAGTCAGGGGAGGCATTTTCTACATGTGGTGTCTCGTCAGTGCTCAAAACAGCTGGATTTTGCAGCATTTCAGATCCTGGATTCTCAGGAGAGGCTGTTCAACCTGTATTTCCCAGCTCTGTCAGCTGAGAGGGCCGAGGATCAATGACACTCTAGGAGTAACAGGTATACCCAGAATCCAGACCTCGATTTTAAAATACCATTCACCAAGAAAATAAACCAGGTTCCTTGGAGCAACGACTGATTCTAGGGCTCGGCCAGAAAAGATACAAGATGCACCTGAAGCCCTCTGTAGTATCAAGGTGAGGATGTGCACAAAGATCAAAAAGGGCACCGGAGGAACACAGAACCCAGCTGGAACAACACAGGCAACAAAACAGCACGGTCCAGGAACACAACACAAGGCATGAAATGAACCTGAGTCCACACTGGCACAATAAATGACTAAATGCGGCAGGAGACAAATCCTCCTTCCTGAAGAATTTCAAACAGTACCTATACGTGCTCCCCACTCTGGAAAGCGGTGCTGAATTCCACCCTGAACGGGGCTAGACTTAGAGCCCTGCTTCCACGTAACCAAGTCCGGAAAGAGAAGAAAAGGAACTTGGCAGAGGAGAAAGCTGGTCAGGTCATCAGCGAGCGCTGACTCACGGACACACACCCCCTCTGATCTGAGCCACCTCTGTGAGGCTCTTCTCGCTAAACCCATAACCTCGGTCTCTCATGAACTGAAAGAAGACATTCTGTATAACCCCTGGTCAAAGTGTCCAGGTCAAAAAGAGTAGAGGAAGAATGAGCAACTGTCACCAGGGCAGGTATGACAACTAAACACAATGCAGCACTCTAGACTGGATCCTGGGAAAGAAGGGCATTAATGGAAAAACCACTAAAATTCAAGTAAAGCCTGGAGCTTAGTTAGTAATAATATCCCAAGGCTGGTTTCTTAGCTTCTTACTATTTGCCATAGTAAAAGAATAACTTAACAATGGAGGAAGCCACACGGGAACTCTGTAGTATCTTTGCAACTTTTGTGTTACCTTAAAATTACTGCAAAGTAAAAAGTTTATTTTAAAAAAGGAGTGGCTGGGTATAGTGCTGCACACCTGTCATCCCAGAACTCTGGGAGGCTGAGGCAGGAGGTTCACAAGTTTGACCCTAGCCTGGGCAGCTTAAATTGTCTATCGAGGCCCTTTCTCAACTACAAGAAAAAGGAAGGAGGATATGCTGGAGGTGTGGCTCCGTGTGAAGGGCACAGGCTCAATCCCTAGGACACCAAAACACACACACAGCATACACACACACACACACACAGAACCCTGTGATTCAACGATATAAAATATATGAATAAAGACCCACTGGGAAAACAGTGGTGATGTGTTTGTTAGTAGGCAGCATCAAATCTGTCACCCTTTGTTACTAGCATGCTGTTTTACGCTGACTGAAGAATCCCAGATGCAGAGACAGAATGTCTGGCCTCAGCAAGGGAGGAGACTCACAGGAGCTGGAGCGAAAGGAGCCACTGGAGAGGAGAGAGCCTGGCAGCGTCCACTGAACCACAAGGGACGAAAGCAAAGGACACAGACAACACACTCGACTGGCAGGACAAGGACACTTCTTCTATCTAGGAAACAGCTACTCCTGATCCTCCTAAGACTCAGAAATGGCCCAGAATTCTCCATGATTTTCTGGTCAGGGGGAAGACATCTCTTTGTTTATTAACTTTTAGACTTTTGAACATAATTACTTGATGCAATTTAATCTCAGAAAAAGAACAGGCCACACTGCTTGTCCCTAAAGACAAAGTCACGGATCCACGTTTCAAGGCAGTTACCTTATGCAATCGAAGGTATACATGAGCCGAAGAGATTTTGTCCACATGAAACCTACAAAGAATGAAAACCATTTTTAGAAGAGGCACAAGACCACCATCTCCTCGGCCCCTTGCATCTGAAGTACCCCATTCCAGAAAGTATGCACCCAGGGCTGTTTTTTCTTGGGGCCTCCCATAGCTGGGGAGAGTGGGGTGCACAAGAGTCACCATCTCTAAAGGCCTTGCTGGCAACCAGAGCCGCAAGCTCAACGCCAGGAGTTACGCAGCTGTGTGTGAATAATCGCCAGCACGAGTAATGAGCAATACTAAATGCCCCGAGTGGGGGTTTCAGGTGATAGAGCTATGCAGGACGAAAAGCTTCACAGAAGAACTGAGATTTGGTTGGCTCCTGATAGAAGCACAGGGCTGAGAGGAAAAACAGGGAAAGGAGTTCAAGTGAAGTTAAAGAAAGAAGTCAGCGAGATGCCAAGGTTGCCCATGTGGGTGGTTTGCAGACCTCAGGCGGGAGAAATGATGGGGGTTTTGCCTGGGACATCTTGAATCTTGAGCAATGGCTAAACAGCCAAAGGCCAATGTCGAGTACGGATTTAGGAAAGTTAAATGAGGCCTGACTGAGGTCACCAAGCAGAACACATCATTAAACAGGCGAGCTAAGAATATACCCAGTCCCACACATAACCTGTCTCCTGGGTGGGCAGGACCCTAAAAACACTCAGAATGCTCCCCCTACCATGTCTTAATTTACCTTTCATTAGGCTCTATCACCCATCAACTTAATGAAATCTAAAACTGATGTGACTTTTGGAATACTGTTTTTCACTTTAGCAGCCCCAAATGAAGGTGACTTTCTCTTTTTGCCTCCAGAATCCTAGCATTGAACCATGAACAGGGTAACAGAAGGTGAACACTCTGATTCTGTCAGTCCTTACCTTTCCAGAATGCTCAGTAAAATCCAAGGAGGTACCATTACTTGACTGTAGGTTTTATTTTAATCCTTACTGATAACCAGAATTACTTCATATTTGATGCATGTTTCTCCAAGTTGGTCTGTCACCCATGTTCCCACACAAGAAATTCATACTTTAGCTGGGCACTGTTTCATTTCAGAAAAAAGTAACCTACTTTTTGCAAATCTGGAAATTATATACTTCATTATCCTCCTTCAGATTATTAGCAAGATATCACACCACTTACCAAGCTCAATCTCCTCCTATTCTAACTTTTACTTGCTTTAAGCCAGTTCTCTATTTGCAATTCTTTCCTGTACACCCACAGTAGCTAGCTTAATCTAATTTTTATTCTAGGTTTCTGATGTGGAATTTTGCCAAGTGAAATACCCAAACAATTCAAAATATACCTAATAAACTCAGGCCTAAGACCGGGGTGAGGTGGCACAGCACTCTGGGAGGCTGAGGCAAGACTGGAGGTTCAAGCTCAGCCTGGGTAACCTGGTCACTTAGTGAGACCCTACCTCAAAATAAAAAATAAAGTGTTGGGGGTGCGGCTCAGGGCAAAGGCTATGCAGTACAAAAAAACGAAACTTCATACATCGTTGAAGAACCTGAACACGGGAGCATCCTGGGCAGTACACGCCGCCTCAGGTTTGCGTGTGGTCGCACACCTCTCTCCACGAAGGACGGAAGCATGGAAACAACTGTGGGGCTTTGGTTGAAATAATTTAAAAAAAAAATCACAAAAAACAAACCTCAACTCTGTAACAAACCATTTTGAGTATTCTGAGTGAATTTTCTTATAAAAATCCTTCCTAAATCTCCCATAATGCTTACTTCAAAGTTTAAATTATTGTCCTTGTTATGTTCTCTCTCTGTTGAATCCCTGTTACCCTTTACTGAAGGCAAAGACTAGAAATGTCAGTAACAGGACATCGAATACCTAAGGAAGTAGAGGCACAGAGCCCCTGAACCTGGTTCTTGAAATCCACAGAGTAGGGTCTATGAAAATAGTAGGCACATTAATTCCACTTTTTTCATTTAAATAATTAATTTAGTTCCATCTGTACCTAATGCTAGGATAATTCCTTGCTTCAAAGGGTCCCAGGCCCTGTAATCCCACCACCTGGGAGGGTGAGGGTGAGATTTGTCCCAAGTTTGAGGTCAGTGTGGTCTACACAGTGAGAGACCCTCACCAAGTCTTGGGAGGTTTTCTGGGATGAACTACAATGCTGACCGTCACAGAGGTAAAGTCCCAAAGGCTGCAGCAGAGTAAACAGGTTAAAAATCTACCCTGGAATGCAGAACAACTGGGAACCATTCCCAGCACTCCCCGCAAGATCACCAGGACTGACAGTTCATCACCTGGAACCAGCCTCAGGTTTCGGGCCTATTCTAGCTCACAGCACTTCTCAAGTGACTGTGAGAATAAAACTCAGCCCTGTCTAACCGCAGCCACTAATCTCTAGACTGTAAGAGTGTGTTAAAAGGTGCTGCTAAATGTCCATAAATCCAAATCTGTTAACTACTGACCCTAATGAGATGAATGACTCAAGCTGTACTTTTCTGGGTGTGGGCTGTAAATGAGAAATTTCCCTTCCATTCATTTAAAAGAAAAGGTAAAAAAGCTGAGGTGAACTGACTTCCACGGTGCGTCTGGCAATATAACCTTTCCCATGCAGGCGTTTATGTCTTCAAACCAAGTATGTTTAGAAACGTCCGGCGGGGAGCTACCTGACAGGCGCAGCCATACCCAGCTCCCCTGAGGGAATCTAGGGACAGCTGGTATGCTCCAGGTGGGGTGACAGGCGCTCAGAATGGAGGGAAGCAGAAAGCCTTAGTCACTGGGAAGAAACCACCAGCAGGGATGGCTACCAGGAAGGGAGAGAGCTAATTCACTAGGAAGTGACACGGATTCATGGACCACACACTGAGCCATGATCGACACTCAGCACCGGGCATGTGGCAGCTAACCCAGTAGATGGCTGTCTTCGCAGAGCTCACAACCTAAGTGCGTGGAAGGGAGCAGTGCCCAGCTAGAAGTTCCCATGTGAGTCCAGAAGATGGGACACGGTTCCAGGATGGTCATGAGCCTCATACGGGGCAGGTGCGGGCCAGAGGGGGCCCTGCAGGAGCCCCGCAGACAGGGCAAGAGACAGGCACAGCCCTGTACAGGGTCTCCTTCGTGTCCAGCTTCCCTTCTCAAGAGTGGCTGCCAAAAGCACAACCACTGAAGGGATCAGAGTCTGTGCCCAGCGGAAGAACAGGTCTGGGAAGAGCACAGCACTGTCTCAGAACTGGGGCCTGATACGACCAGCACAGCATTGGATTCTCTTAGCTTCAGTTTCCTGAGCTGAAAAATGGGCATGATAGCTGGGTGTGGCAGTGCACGCCTGTAACCCCAGCACTCAGGAAGCTGAGACAGGAGGATTGCTGCAAGTTCAAGACCAGCCTGGGGTACATAGCATATTCAAAGCCAGCCTGAAATACAGAGCAAGATCCTGTCTCAAAAAAAAAAAAAAAAAAAAAGGCAAAACAAAAACAAATGGGCATAACATCAATACTTATTTCCGGGGTGGGTGAGAAATGAAATGTGAGAGTTAGTATTTGTCATACAGTTAACTGCGTGAAAAACATTTACTATGACTATCACATCAAAGCAAATAGGGTCTGAGCACTTAACTTCAGGCCCACATTTGGTAGGGTATGTTAGAAGTTGGGGAGATGAACCCCACTCAACAGGCAGGATTAGGCTCCAGGAGGGAGGTCACGAGGGTCAGAATCAGCAGCAGAAAATCAAGATAGAAAAGCAAAACAACTGCATGCAACAGCACAAAGAGAAAGAGAGATGGAGTCGCCTGCGTCACGCACTCTGCAGATGGCCTGGTCTGAGCTAATACAGAGGTGTCTGTTTGTTTTCTGGACTGGGTTTGGTAAACAAAACAAATCATCTGGAGGGAAGGAAGTACGTATCATTATCGTTTAAATGGTTTCCCTAAATCCCTTGCAAAAGAAGGAATGGGGCTGGAGCAAGAGTGGCCTGACCCTAAGTGACTCCACAAGAGACCCAGGCAGTCAGAGGACACTCGTGCTGCAGAAGCCTTTGCGCTCGGGCCTGCGGTCAACCCAAGACATCACCACCAGATTATGAGGTAATCAGAAATGCAGGCCACTGCCAGGGGTATTTACACCCAAACACCCATAAACACAAGCACACGGTACAGCTCCAGCTCTAATCACAGGAACTGGGTTGTTGCTAAGTCTAAGAAAGTTCATGATGACCCACAGGAAGCAGAACCGAAACTGTTACTTACCAAATATCTTCAGGCCAGCCATACTTTATCAGATCCTCATCTACAGTGAGATAGAAGAGAACACAGAAGAGTTAAAAACTCTTTACAAGCCTGGAAGGGGAGAGGTATCAACTCCTCCCACAACTTTCTCTTTCCCTTACCATAGGAGACAGTAATTTAGAGGCTCTGAAGCTTGAAAATGCAGAAAAGTAAAACAGCTTTTATAATGAGAGGATATAAACTGCAGAAGATGAATATTCCTAATCCAAAGGCATTTCTGTTTGCAGACAATAAAAGTGCCAACAGCAAATCAGAGCAGCTGAGAAGTCAGATAATACTTCAGAAGACTGGCTCACTGCAGGAACACTTACTTTGCTAAAACTCTGAAAAAAATGGATTACATTTTAACGCAAGAAAAAATAACTTGGTTATATAAATAGTATGGAAAACTAGGAATAGCCAGGGATTTAGCTCAGTGGCCTAAGCGCCTGCCTAGCAAGTGTGAGGTCATGAGTTTGATCCCTGGTGCCGCAAAAACAAACAGAAGAAAACTAGAAATAAAACACCAGAGGAATAAAAAGAAAATAAATATCTAAAATTCTATCACATATGGAAATCAGATACAGAAGAAAGAAGTAAAAGAACAAAGTGTTTTGGGAGGCGAGGAGAGGAGCATGGGTACTGGAAGGACAGGGTGGGGAACTGATGTTTTTATTGTAACATTCTAGTATGATTTGACTTCTTAAACTATGTGGTAGATAAAAATAAAAACTTTTCATGGGGCATGGTGGCACAAGCCTGTTATGCCAGCACTCCAGGTGCCCAAGGCTGGACTGCAAGCCTGAGCCCAGCTTGAGCACCTGAGAAGTTAGTGAGACTCTGTCTCTAAATAAAGAGTTAAAAGGGGGCTCGGGATGTAGCTCAGTGTTACGACCCTGGGTTCAATTCCCAGTGCAAATAAATAAAATAAAATATTTAAAATGTCTTTGAAAAAAAACGATTAGAGAAAGGTTATATCAGTGTAACCTTTTTTTTTTTTTTGGTACTGGGGATTGAACTCACGACCTTGCGCTGTGACTGGCGCTTGAGCCGCTGAGCTAAATCCCTGGCTGTGTTTCTAACAGTCATTCAGTCATTAGAAATGATTACACTTAATAGAAGTATCTAGGCACTAAACACCAATTAAAGAATCCGAAGGCACACAGAAGGATTCATACGTGATGTCCGACGGGCACCTGAGAAGGGTCGACGTGAACGTGGACAGGGTGTGTGCACTCTGAGGGCTGTGGGCACCCGGCGCTCACCCTGGCTCTTTACCAGCTTTGGCAGGAAGCTGCACCAGTGGCCACCGCATCTCAGCACAAGCAAGGGAAGTCAAAGGCCGCCTTCCTACAGCACCTGTCAACCTCATTTTTTGCGGCTCCCTGGTGACATCTGCTGGTCAAGAGGGGAACAGAGCTGAACGCTCCTGGGTGAAGGTAAACCACCTCGTTTCAACTTCACCTCTGCTCTCTGGTCGTCAGTCTGGAGTGACGGGGCTACAGACGTTAAGTGTGATGCACTGGGTGCTCCTGGAGGAGGCCCCAAAGTGCAGCACTGCCTTCCACGGTGACTAGGAGAGGTGACACCTCCCACGATTCCAAAGGGCTCCGATCCCAACACGCACATCTGTTGATGTAACTCTAATCAGATGTGTATCTGCAGATGTAAATTCCTACAACAGGTGTGTAAGGGGTTCCGCAATCTGTCCCACCTCACCCTCCTCCAATGAAGGCTTCTCAGCTCTCAGCGCCCTCACAGTTCCCATCTCCAGCCCCGCTACTTCTTCAGCATTTGCTGTCACTGTGACTTCATTCCGCCCACTTTACAAACAGACTTTACTTGCAGAGCAGTTTTAGTTTCATAACAAAATCCACACAGCTTCTTGTATGTAAGTCCACCTGAAAAGGGAAAGCCCAGACCAAGTCGTCCTCAGACATCTCACACAGGCTGCCACGCAGCCCCACCCAGAGAGGCCCTCAGCAAGCAGTAAACTAAGGCGCAGCAAAGAGGGTGGGAAGGTCCCTGTCTGAGGCCACCACCTGTGTGCAGCAGAAATAGGGCAGCCCCTCGCTGTAAGAAATATGTAAACCCCTGCATCCCCGAGTTGCACAGTGCAAAACCTACACAACCATATTCAGCAGCTTGGTTGTAGGTGTTGCTCTGTAACAGGAGTCTTGGGTTTGCATTTTAACACGGTAGAAAGCAAAGTAGGTTTGGAGAATAGTTGCGTGTTCATATTTGCTGTAATAACGAGAGCCTGACTGCTCAGCAGAACACAGAGAGATGGCATCCCCTCCCCCACAACATCACAAGGATGCAAGCAGAATAAGTTAAAACAAATGACTGCAAATTTGAACTTTGCCAGGGCAATTTAGTGATTCAGAGACTCTTTGATACAAAACTTCGTTAAGTAAAGTATAAAATGGCTGGGAATGTAGCTTAGGGTGAAGGTCCCAGGTTGAATCCCCAGTACTGAAAAAAGAAATTACCTCGGGCCAGGGATCTTGCTCAGCAGCCTAAGCGCCTGCCTGGCAAGCACAAGGTTGTGAATTCAATCCCCAGTACCCCCCCCCACCAAAAAAAGAAATCACCTCTGACAATTTATGGGCTACTAGGAGAAATCTAAAACTCAAGTGGTAACATTCTGCAGGCTAAAGTCAATGTTATAAATTCACCACGAGGAAAAAATTTCAAAATATGAATTACTGTATTTTGTTGTGGTGTTTTTCCTCCCCTGGCCAGGCTGTGACTGTCCTGGCTACACGGCTTCTGTTTTACAGGAACCAGTTCTGGCCTTGTTTGTTTCGCTGCTGTCAAATGTCCCTCTCCTGCAGCAGACGGAGTCATCAGTCTGAACTGCTGTCCCTGCCAAACTACACCTGAACAGACACGGATGGTTTTACAAAGAGGTGGAGTGGGACTGGAAGACTTTCTTTTTTTGTGTTTTTGAGACAGGGATTCGCTAGGCAGCCTGAACTCACAGGGATCCTCCTGCCTCACTCTCCTGAGTGCTGGGACTACAGGTGTGCACCACCCCGCCCGGCCAGGACCTGAAGATTAGACAGGTAGCCGCAGCAGAGGTACCATGGCCAGGAGGTAGAGGACGGAGCCAATACCCCAGCAGTGCTAACTCCCACTTCTGGGCACCAAGTGGGCCAGGGCCTTTTCACAGGTTCCTGCCCTTAACTTTTACCTGTGAGGTAGCTGCCATCATCTAAGACATCTGAGGTTTTGAAGAGGTTAAGTAACTGAGTTTGTTAAAGGGCCACTGTGACCCACGTTGGGCCGACTCCAGAGCTCTTCCAAAAACATCACACCATCCCAGGCCCAACAGCTGTGTTTTGCACACTTGAGAAACACTGTGGTCAAGTCCTCTGCATTCCCTGCTGAGGTCCTGTGCCCTCCCTGAGTCCCACGCTGTGAGGACTACGAACTCACAGTACTCCTGCTCATCAAGAAAGCTTGGCGGAAGAGCTGCCACATGTGGTGGTGCACACCTGTGATCCCAGCACTTGGGAGGCTGAGGCAGGAGGATCACTGTGTGCTTGAGGCCAGTCTGGGCTACAAAGTGAGACCCTGTCTCAAAATAATCCAAAACAAACAAACAAGAAAGCTCAATGGTAGAGTTTGCACTCAGCATGCATAAAACTCTGGGTTTGACCAGTTTCCAGTCCTGGGTTCAATCTCCAGCACCAAAGTGAAAACAAAAAACAAACCTCAATTTCTCCTTGGTCTCCCTCCTTGTACAGCCAAAATACCTATCCCCCAAAGCAGTATTTTCCTTTGCTTTTAAACTTTAGCTCAAATTCATTAGTGAGCCCCTGGAAAAACTTTTTTTCAGACTAGTTTTTTAAAAATGAAATAGAACGAATAGGACAAGGAGGGCTGAGGATGTACTCAGTGTTAAGAGTCCTTGCCTCACATGTGCTTAAACCCTGGGTGTCATCCTTCCCCCAGCCCCAAAGGAAAACAGCAAACAATACGGGTATTTTCTGTGAATTTTTGTTTTGGTTATATGAATGTGTTTGTCAAGATATATTTCAGTCAGGCATGGTGGTGCACACCTATAACCCTAGCACTTGAGACGCTGAGGCAGGAGAATTGCAAGTTTGAGACTGGCCTGGGCCACACAGCAAGAGCCTGTCTCAAAAACACTAAAAAGTTAAATAAAAATTTAAAATAATAAAATGAAAATTTAAAAGACATAACGTAATTCATATTGAGGAGTATGGTCAACAAAATTTGAAAAAAATGTAGTATTTCATGATTTGGAGAAAGCATCTTCAGGCTAAAAAAAACAAACAAACTCAATAAGCCAGGCATGGCAGTGTACACCTAAAATCCCAGCACGAAGATCCCAGCAAGTTCAAGGCCAGCCTGGACTACATAGAGAGTTCAAGGTCAGCCTCAACTACAGAGTGAGACTCTGTCTCAAAACAAAAACAAAAACAAAAACAAAAACAAAAACAAAAACAATAGATATGCCTCTCTCCAAATCCTAATAATAATAATAATAATAATAGACTGAAAATGATCTCTTCAAAGTCTAAACCACAAAGGCTTTTGATTTGATTTAAAGTAACACAGGTTAAACTCTGATTCAAGTTACTCTAAATAAATAACACCCAAAAACTCTTTGTAGAGATTTCTAATCAGTAACGAGTAGTCTAACTCAAACAGTATTTGCTATTACTAAGTTCTAGAAAGAGGACTTCCTTATAATGGTGGTAACTTATCAAAGTAGTTGAAAATCCACATTCTGTGAAGTCTAAAGAAGCAGATCTCAGGAAGCAGAGGTCACCGGAGGCTTGGAAGATGGCAGAGAGAGAAAGCAGAGGGCTCATCAAGGAAAGCAAGGTCGAAGGTCGCAGTCAGGTGGAAGAATGAGTTCCGGTGTTCCATGCTATTGTGGATAAATGCAGTTAACAGTAACGCATACGATTCTGAAAGTTGTCACCACAGCAAAGAAACGGTAACTGTTTAAGGAGATGACTGTTACTTACTCCACTTCGATCATTATACAATATGCATGTGTCCTGAAATATGAGCAGTGTGCTCTGTAAACATGTGCAATTACTACTTCTCAATTAAAAACTGACAAATCAATTAAAATTTTTAAAAAGGGGAAACTCATCCAACAAATCAAGGAGGGGAAGACAACACTTACCTGGTGGAAAAGTCAAAATCGAACGCTTTTGAAAACTTACTTTCATATTTATCCTTTCCCATGTAAATGGTGTAAGTAGATGAATTAACTAAGACAAAACAAATATTAAAAAACAATTAGAAACATCATCACCAAAAGACTGGTTCATGGGTAAAACAAGTGACACATGCTTAGATTAGGGGTTGACAAATCATAGCCCATGGGACAAACCCAGCCCACATGCCGGTGTCTGAACGGCCCTCAAGCTGAGAAAGATTTGTAGATTTTTAAAGGTCTGACAAAAAGCAAAACAAAGACTGAGCTACAGAGACCCACAGCTCCTGAAATATTTACTATCTCGCCTGAAAAAGAAAAACTTGGCCAATTGTTTTCAAATGATGACTCTGCTACCTTCTGAGATGTGGTTCAACAGCAATTTCCTGTTTGTTCCTGTACCTTCACTTTCCTTAAGAGTTAAGAAAACAAGGGCCAGGGATTTAGTTCAGTGGCCTAAGCGCCTACCTGGCAAGCACGAGGTTGTGAGTTCAATCCCCGGTGCCACAAAAAAAAAAAAAAAAAACAAAGTTAAGAAAACAAAATCACAGGCCAGGAATCTAGCTCAACGGCCTAAGTGCCTGTCTGGCAAGCGCAAGGTCAGGAGTTCAATCCCTGGTGCCGCAACAAAAAAAAACAAATTCACAATCTACACATCAATTATCTTAAAACAACTTCTGGTACTTAGCCAGCTTTTAGTCTGCATAGTTTTATTTAGCCCATATCAGTTACAGAGGGCCCACCGCAGTGGTGGGGAACCTGCGGCACGTGTGCCCCAGCGAGCTGTTTGTATCACTGGAAGCTCTAGAAGGTTCGTCATCACTGGCCTGCTGAATACAATACTGATTCACATAACAGATCCAATTGGAGCAAACGCGTTTTTATAGACTAGCTTGGCAACCCTACATCCAGTTATGATTTCTGTAGGAAACTTAACTTGTGCGATTCCAGAATGCCCATATAGAACACAGTCCCACTGTGAAACAAATATCTTTCTTAAGATGAGTGCACTCACAGTATTCTGTCTGTTTTAGGACAGTGGTTCCGTACCCCAACTTCACAGTAGAATCACCTGAAAGGCTTTTTTAAAAGACACCAGTGTGTGCAGCACTGCCCTGAGATTCGGATTTAGTTGGTCCTTGGTGGAGCTTGGTCATAACTGGGTGATTCTAACACTGCGGTGGGCCCTCTGTCTACAAAGCCTGCTAGACAGGTACCGGCTGGGCTGCTGCCGCTCCACAGAACAGCACGCCTGAAGGCTGCAGAGAGGCCTCTCTCATGTAAATCCCTAAATCAGGGACTGCCTGCAATTCCAGAAATGAGAACCTTGTTACACAAGAAACTCTAGCACCCTTTCCCGGGGAGGGAAAGCTCCAGATCCCTTCGGTTAGCAGTTCTCACTCCAGCCTGTAATTACGCAGAGGCAGCTGAGACAGGAAGGGTGGCCGTCGGCACAGACGAGCTGGAAGCTCGGCCTGCTGCCTTACCAGGCTCTGGCGGAGGATTCCACCAGCTGGACGAGGGCTCAGCCCAGCATGAAACCAAGGCCAGGGCAGGAAGGGAACTAGAAGGCGCTTCGGGCTCGCTCTATACGGCCTGGCCCTATCTCACGCCCCCACTCTTCCAACCCTACGCCGCCAGTAGGACTGCATTCAACTGAAGCGCGCCATCGAGCCACGGCTTGTTCTTTCACAGACTGGCTGCGTGTATTAAAAAACAGCCAGACACAAAACGTCATGTACTCTTTTTTTAAAGGATAGGTGAAGAAATTAAGGAGCAGAATAGTACAGCATTTCTATCCAAATATAGTAAGACCCAATTTACAGAAAAATAAACTCTAAACTTGGCATGGTGGCACATGCGTGTGATCTGAGCGTCAGGAAGCTGAAGCAGGAAGATTGTGAGTTCCAGACCGGTCTGGACTGGATAGATTCCAAGCCAACCTGGACTACAGAGCAAAACTGTCTCCGAAAAAGAAAATTAATAAAATAAAAATAAATGATTACATCATGGCATCTACATATACATTAGATAATAAATGCATTTTGCTTGTATGTATGATACACCTCGGTTAACAATAGTTACCTTGGGTTCCTTGCTTACAAAGTACACAGACTGCTTTTGTAACCGGAACAAAAGTAGTTTTAAAAATAACTGAAATAAAGTTGTCTCCACATAGGCTCAGCTATCTAAGCTATAGGTAAGAGAATGATACAGGAATTTTGATGGTTTACCTATTAAAAGAGATGAGTTAGAACACAACTGCAAAAAAATCCATACAAAATAATTCTTCAATTAAAAATGCCATGATAAATGCAGAGGCCACCAAGAGATGCACGGAGGGGAAGGAGAAGTGAAAACAAGACATGATACGTGCCTATACTAACTCCCTATGATGAATGTAATCATTATGTACTGCAAACATGTACTAAAAATCTTAATTAAAAAATATAAAAATAAAAATGTCGTAAGTTGGGCCTAGTGGCACATGCCTATAACCCAAACACTTGGGAGGCTGAGGCAGGAGGATTTCAAGTTTGGGGTCAGCCTGAGCGACACAGCAAGACTCATCTCAAAAAAATAAAGGTATGAAAGACAAAAACTAAGCCAACTGCTCTGGATGGAGAGGCCTAATGAATAACTGAATGTAAGAATGATTTATAATTTTATATTGTTATAAATAGATTAGCACACTGATGAAAACTTAATAAAGCCTGTTAAATAGTACTGCTGCAAGCCGGGCGTGGTGGCTCATGCCTGTAATCCCAGCACTCGGGAGGCTGAGACAGGCGGATCGTTGTGAGTTCGAGACCAGCCTGGGCTACAAAGTGAGCTCAAGGCCAGCCTGAACAGCACAGTGAGACCCTGTCTCAAAAACAGGGCTGGGGATCTAGCTCAGTGGTCTAAGCGCCTGCCTGGCAAGCGCAAGGTCGTGAGTTCAATCCCTGGTGCCACAAAAAAAAAAAAAAATAGTACTGCTGCAATATACTAATTGTAATGTACAAATTTCCTAAATTTGATAATGAAGAATGTCTTTTGATAAGAGAACACACTTGATTTTAGCAAATAAATACTAAAGCAAGGAGGGTAAACAGCAACTTACTAACAAATGGCTCAGGGGAAAAATGTGTATGTTTAGGGGGAAAAAGAAAGAGGGGAAAAGGATGGCAAATGTGGTAAAAATATTAGAATTTGGAGAATTTAGGGAAAGAATATACAGGAAATTTTTACTATTCTTGAAAATTTCTGAAAGACTGAAATTATGTCAAAACAGAAAAGTAAAAGGAGTATAATTGTTAAGCAACTCTGAATTAAGCTCCTTCCCACACTAAAGAAATGAAGAAGAAATATTTTAAATTATTGTACTACGTTGGTTTTTCTCAAATAATATGGTTGCTTAGTGTGCAAACTGGTCATTTAAAAATATCCGCTGCATAAATGCCAATTATATTAGACTTAAAGGTCAAATATATTCCCAAAAAGTAGCAGTTCTGACCATAAAATGAAAGCCAATGAGAAAACACGACCCACAGCTTACTGAAGCACTTGTCCAATTAAGGACACCTATGCCCACCTGATTGCCTCTTAGAGAATTTAGGATACTCTCATGGGGAATAAAGCTGTCAACATGTTTGTACCTAATCTCCCTACTACACATTGTTTGGGTCCGGGAAGGTTATCTGGGTTGTCAGGGACTCCATGGGGGTGGTGGGAGAGAAGTTACAAAGAATATGATGGTACTATAAATGAAATAGGAAGAGAAGGAAAATGCTTTAGGAACCTGTAACACTGGGAAGGGTGTATGATTTTTCTAGCTAGTTTTCTTTGAGTTTAAAATAATATGGGTTTAAAAAACAAGTCAAAGCCAAGTTTGGTGGCACATGCCTGTAATCCCTGCTGTCAGGTGGCTGAGGCAGGAAGATTGTTATGTTCAATGCCAGTTCTGGCTACACAATACTTCAAGGCCACCCTGAACTACTTAGTGAGAGCCTGTCTCAAAAATCCCCAAAACAAACAACCAACCAAATCCATAGACACAAAGAGCTAGCATGTGACACACTGTGGAAGTCTAAACTATGAGGTAGTATTGTGATGTGATAATGTGAGGGAGTGGGACAACAGAGGTCTACAAGTCACAAGTTTCCTGAACTTCGGTTTTATCATCTCTAAAAAGAAAGTTTCATCCTACAATCCCCGCACTCTGGGAGGCCGAGGCAGAACGCTCACAAATTCAAGTCTAGCCTGGACAACTTAATGAATTTAGTAAGAGCCAGTCTCAAAAAATAAAAAAGGGTTGCGGTGGATGTCAGTGCAAAGGCCTGGGTTCAATCCCCAGTATCACTGAATAAATAAACAGGACCACCTTATTCAAACCTAAACAAACAACACAATGCTAGTTTTACTTAAGGCTCACCTTTTACAAGCTAGCGTAAATGATACGAATAGAGGGTGTTATGAGTAAGTTATAAAATGCCATTCGTAAAAATAACGAACAACAAAAAGCCGTTTGTTGATTTTGCAATCACTGAGAACTATTGTGAGTCAGGCACTATGCCAAGGAGACAAAATGAAGAGTCCCTGTCCTCAAGGGACTTAAACTGTAGCTCAAGCAGACAGCATTTAATACCGTGTGACAGGTGCACTGCTAGAGGTACCCCTGGGATCTTAAGAGGGTCCTGGAAGAAGTATACTCAATTCTGGCGTGCAAGCTAGGCCAGGAAAGGCATCTTGGGAAATTTAAACCAGAACTACCTTAACAGCGTAATACTAACTGGGGGTTGATTTTAGACAAACGACACGCAGAGAAAATCAATGGAGAAACAACCATTCCTGAAAACTAAAAGCACCCTTTCCTTGCCTACCAAAAGCAAACCCGAAGTGTAACATACATCATTTTTCAAGATCTGGAACATCAACTCTGCCTAGTGTGCGGCTGTCTCGACCTTCCAGAGTCTTGCTACGGCTCTCACTTGCAGCCCAGTTCCTTCACAGAAGGGTAAGGTGTACTCCCTGTAAAATGAAGTTACTGGCAGGGGTCTCCTTCTCGAAGAGGGTTATT
>RJWT010015156.1:0-20614 GCA_004365215.1 Cuniculus paca
GCAGGAAGCTTTATTGCTAGTATTTAGAACCCTGAGGAGGTGATACTTCTCAGAGATGTCTTCAGGTGTAATTGACTTGAGTTTTGAGTCTGTTGCAAGGTCCTGTCTCTTCAGTGTATTAAGGATGAGAAGTTGCTGCCTGTTTTGCCTAGACCCTGGTTGTTCGGCACTGGCCTATAGTATTAAGACCCTTAGGCCATCTCAGCCTTGGCATACCAGGAAGAACAACTGATTAAAACAATTGTCACTTTGGCTAAAGTAATGCAATCAGCAATAACAATAGTATCAAGCACAGTCTATTAACTATTAATTTGTCACTTTCAACTCTATGAACTATATTTGTAGTTATATAGCAAAATCTAAAACAAACCAGAAAAGTGTATATAGTAGATATGACCTCAGTATGGTGAGTTTACCCTCAGGGGAGAAAATTTAAAAGAGACTGGGGAAAAATAGAGAAATAGAGTAAGAAGAAGAGTTTAGAAATGAGACTGGAGGCCAAAGGAAGATTACAGAAACTTTGGTAAATTAGTGAAGACAAGAGGGAAAGCGAGAAGGAAGAAATAAAAACAACAGAACAGCAACAAAATTAGAAACAGTGTTCACACTCACTCATCTAAAAGCAAGAATAAACCAGAAAACAAAACAAAACAAAACAAAACAAAAGAGGATAAGGACTTCTGGGAAGATAGTGGAATGGTAAACAGCACAGAAACAACCTTTCCAAGATATTTGATGTCCAAGTGCTGGAGTATAGCAATGTGAGGAAGAAAAGGAGTGAAGTTGGTCCTTGGACCCAGCAAGGATCTAAAGTAAGAATTGAAGCTCATAAGGAGAGCAAAGAGAGACTTCCATGAAGAAGGAGGTGGTAAGTGGCACTTCCTCCCTGAGCCCTGACTTACTGCATGGGAGTAGTGGCTTGAGCCTGCAGGAACATGATGACTACTGGCAACCTCAGAGGCGGCCTGTGCAGAGAAATGGAATGGAGCAGTGGACACAGCAGACTATAGTGACTGGTGAGGTATTTAAGTTCAGATGTCCCCCATGAGAGGGCAGTTGGCCAGTCGCCATCTTGGACAGAGGTCAACTGATCTCAGAACTCAGACTAGCTGCAGGTTGGCTCCATCTACTGATTCCAAGTGTCAGGGTGAGGCACAACCGAGTTGTAGTCATAGGAGATTGTAGAGACGAGTTTAAGCCAGCAGGAGGCATGTGGAATTTTTGCTCATTTCTCTGTTACTAAATAGTAGTTTATATTCAGTCTTTGTACTTTTCTTTCCCCCTTTTTTTCAGTACTGAGGATTGAACTCAGGGACTTTGCACTGAGTTATATTCTTAGACCTTTTTATTTTTCATTGAGACTGTCTTGTTAGGTTGGTTAAATTGGGCCTGAACTCAAAATTCTCTTTGTCAGCTTCCCAGATTGCTGGGATTACTAGTGTTCATTACCATGCTCAGCTTGTTTTTGATTTTGAGACAATAGAGTCACTATGTAGCCCAGGCTTGCCTAGATTTGTGGTCCTCCTGCCTTAACCTCCCAAACAGCTGGGATTATCGACATGTTTACATACTGTTTTAGGACGTTAAAAATAAATATGTAACTGGGTGTGGTTACACATAACTGTAATCCCAGTACTCAGGAGACCGAGGCAGGAGAATTGCTGTGAGTTTGAGGCCAGCCTAGGCTACATAGTGAGTCCAAAGCCAGCCTGTACTATGTAGCAAGACCCTGTCTCAAAAAGCTAAAAAAAAAAAAAAAGTATGCTAAAAGTGAATACGCAGTAAGCTCAACTATGTTTATTTTCTGGGCTTCACATAATTTCTAGAAGGGCAGTTATTAAGGTTTTAAAAGTAGTCATCAATGTATGGAAATCTTTCACCTAGATCTTCCACTTCCTTTGAGTTATTTTGAGATAAATCCTAGATTTATTTCATCTGTAAACATGTCAGTTGTGTGTCTGTTCATTTCATAAGTATCTACTAGGTTCTTTCCTGAAGGACTTTTTAAAGTAGGAACACTGATTTAGGTATGAAGTAGCCTCTATTCAATTTCTGAAAACTTACTTTTGGTGAAATATGCATACAAAGAAAAAAAGCATAAAACAATTTTTTATCATTCAGGGAATAATCACAAAGCACAGAACCTGTAATGCTGTGTAACTGTCACTCAGTCAAGATTTGGAATTGGCATCACCTTAAAACTATCCTCTGCCCCTTGTGACAGCACACACCCGGAACCCCAGCACTCCAAGCACTAAGGCAGGAGGATAACTGCAAGTTTGAGGCCAAGTTGTGCTGCATAATGAGTTGAACTACATAGTGAGACCCTGTCTCAAAAATCCTAAACTAGAGCCAGGTGTGGTGGTGCATGCCTGTAATCCCAGCGCTTGGGAGGCTGAGATAGGAGGATTGCCATGTTTGAGGCCAGCCTAGGGTACATAGTGAGTTCAAGACCAGCCTGAATTGTATAGGGAGACTCTGAAAAACCAAACCAAAACAAAACTTTACTCTTCAATTCAATCACTAGTTACTTTTTCTTCCTCAGTGGAGACTTCTATCACTACAGTTTAGTTTTGCTTGATTCAGAATTTTTTAAAAAATAAAATAACGGCCGGGCGTGGTGGCTCACACCTGTAATCCCAGCATTCGGGAGGCTGAGACTGTAGGATCGTTGTGAGTTCAAGACCAGCCTGGGCTACACAGTGAACTCAAGGCCAGCCTGAACAGCATAGTGAGACCCTGTTTCAAAAAGACAAGGGCCGGGGATCTAGCTCAGTGGCCTAAGTCCCTACCTGGCAAGCGTGAAGTCATGAGTTCAATCCCCGGTGCCGCAAAAAAAAAAAAAAATAACAAACACAATGTATTCATTTTTTCTTTCCTCAGAATTTCAAGATTTATATGTGTTGCTTTGTCTTCTAAAGGCTTAAAAAAAAATAGTAACAGCCACATTGCTTTTCAAATAGTAAAACAATGAACGACCCCCCGCCCCATACCAGGGAGTAAACCCAGGGCATTTGCACTGAATTGCACCCCCAGCCCCTTTAAAATTTTATTTTGTGTGGGTGTCTGTGAGAGTACACTTAAGTTCTCAGGGGGAGAAAACGAGAGGGTGAAGAAATAAAGATAGACACAGACAGCTGGGGTCAGGTGGAGCCCTTTGGATAGGAGGAAGAGACTATGCATCCAACCTCAATGTGCAGTGCATTTATTTATACACTTGTCTTACCACGCCCCTTTGCTTACTAGCTCGCATCTTATGCCCTGTGTTCTTGAGGCTTCAACACCTGTTCATAGCCAGCACTCCATGCCCTCAGGGCATTTCTCAGGTGCTCCCATTCAGGTACTTGGGGCACTCCTATTCAGGCACTTGTGCTTTTGGCTCAAGGATCACTAGCTCAGCGGCTCCCAACGATTTTGAGACAGGGTCTCACTAAATCATTAAATTGCTCATGCAGGACTAGAATTTGGGATCTTGTTGATATGGAATGTTTTCATTTATCCTGTGGTGGAATAAAGGAGTATTGCTGGGTTGTATGACAAATTTATGTTTAATATTATAAGGAATTGTCAGTTTACATTTTATATTCTGAGCTATGAGAGCTGCATGTGGGCTATATACATGGCAACATTTAGGCTTTCATATTAGCCATTCTAGTTCATATAAAGTGGTAATGTGATTTTTAGTTTGTATGTCTCTGATGACTAATAATGTTGAGCCCCTTTTTTTGAACACGTTAGTCACTTGTATAGCTTTTATGTTAAGTCATTTTGCTTACTTGTTCCTCCCTGGCCGCTCCCACCCCATTCTTTTTCCTCTTCTTCTTTGTCAGGGTCTCACTGTGTAGTCCATTGGCCTCAGACTTGTTTATTTATTGCTGTTGGCTGTTGTTTAGTTTGATTTGGCTTGGTTTTGCTTTGCTTTGCTTTTTTGTTGTTGTTGTTGTTTGTCTGTTTGTTTTTTGAGACGAATTCTTTCCTCAAGCTTGCCAGGCAGGTGCTTATGCCACTGAGCTAAATCACCAGCAAACATAATGTGGAAGGTTTTTAGCTGTTTTATTTTTATTTTTTTAATTCTTATTTATTTATTTTCATACCATGGATCTAACTCACGACCTTGTGCTTGCCAGGCAGGCTCTTTGCTGTTGACTTATATCTCCAGCCCCTAAAAATCTGGGTCTCTTACAGTTTTTGTTTTTGGTGTTTTGTGTTTTTTGTGTTTTGTGTTTTTTGGGTTTTTTTTTTTGGTACTGGGGATGGAACTTGCAACCTCACACTTGCCTGGCTGGTGCTTATACCGCTGAGTTAAATCCCTGGTCATCAAACTTGTGACATTTTTGCCTCAGCTTCCTAAGTTCTGAAATTATAGTCATGAGCTACCATGATTGGCTATGTTCATCTGCTATTTTTGTTGTTTTTGTTTTTGTTTTGTTTTGCAACAGTGTCTCTGTAATTCAAGCTAGCCTTAAACTCACTGTGTAGGCCAGGCTGACCTCGAACTCATGGCCTTCCTCCTGCCTCAGTCTCCCAAGTGCTGGGATTACAGGTGTGTGCCACTATGTCAGTTGTTCATCTTTTAATTATTGATTTATAGATCTATGTATATTCTGGATACAAATTTTTTGTTAGATATATGTGCTTTGTGTGCTTATTTTTTAATCTGTGTCTTGCCTCTTCACTTGTTTTTGTTTGTTGTCACAAGGTCTTGCTATGTAGTTCAACCTGCCTTGAACTCACTGTGTAACCCAGGCTGGCCTTGAATTTGTGAGGGTGCTTCTTTCTCAGCCTCCTGAGTTGCTGGGATTACAGACTTGCAGCACCATACCCTGCTAGTGGTATATTTTTGGTAAATGGAATTTTTATGTTGTTACTATTTATTTTTGTTTGTTTGTTTGTTTGAAATACAATCTCACTATGTAATTCAGGCTGACTTTGAACTCATGTAGCCTAGGCTGGCCTCAGACTTGTGGGCATCCTCCTGCCTGAGCTTCGGAAGTACTGAAATTACAAGTGTGGGTCAACATACCTGGAAAAATAGAAATTCTAGGTCACTTTTTTATGTCTAAAGTTTCTGATCTTAAAAATTAGATCCTTGAGCATTCCTTTGTAAGGGAATATGGTAGTATCGCCATTTTGTCCTTTAGGAAATAGAGGCAAAATCACTTGCTCTAAAGTTATACAACCAGTAAGTGCCAGCTCAGACTGGAAGCTAGGTCTTGTTACTTCAGGTTGAATTTCTTTCCATTACACCATGTTCTCCCTTTCTCTTCCTCTTACCTGAAAGTGATACCATTCTTAAAGTTCTATGGCCTCTTTTACTTTTGGATCTTTGCATATGCTATCCCTTCAGGGTTGATCGCTTTCCCTTCTTCCCTTTAATTCTATTCTTCAGTTTTCAACTTAGATGTTATAATCTCTAAGAAATTTTTGACATCTTTCCTGGTAGATGAGATGCCCCTTCTTTAATTTCTTTAACATTTGTGTTTTCTGCTATTTTAGCAACAATATCCCCATTGTGTTTTCACTTATTCTCTAGGTTTTGAGGGCAAGAACCATGTATTTACTGAAATATTGACAGTATTTGGCACATGGGCACATTGTAGATATTTAAAACTTTAATGAAGTCATTGAATATAATTCTCTCCCTGTCAACTTGTGACAGACTTTTTTGGTACTGTATACTTAGGCCCCATGGTATATTTACTTAGTATTTCTGTGTAGCATTGTGATATTCCATTTGTGATTTTTCGCACCTGAAGTACTGCAATTTGTTTGTTTGTTTGTTTGTTTTTGCAGCACCAGGGATAGAACTCGTGACCTCATGCTTGTCAAACAGGTGCTTCAGCCACTGAGCTAAATCCCCGGCCCTTGTCTTTTCAGGACAGGGTCTCACTATGCCGTTCAGGCTGCCCTTGAGCTCACTTTGTAGCCCTGGCTGGTCTCAAACTTGCAATGATCCTCCTGTCTCAGCCTCCCGAGTGCTGGGATTACAGGCATGCACCACCAGGCCTGGCTTTGTTGCAATATATTTTGAAATGAGGCTTATAAAAATTTATTTTATATTCTTATACCTAGGAACTATTAAAGTTTTCTATTTTTTTAAATTATTGAATTTTAAGGATTTTTGTGGGGTGTTAAGTTAGTGTCTTGCTTTGTAGTTCAGGCTGGCCTTGAACTCACTGTAGCCCAGGCTGGCCTCCAACTCACAGCAATATTTCTCCTGCCTCAGTTTCACAAGTATTGATATTATAGGCATGTGCCATCTGGCTGTGTAGGAAGTTTTCTCTATAGTTGACAGTGTATTAAGCTTCAAAGTTAGACCATAGTAAATTTCATAGTTGCTGTCTTTGAACAGCAAGCATTAATTTCATCTTTCATTCCTAAGACTAGATACTTTCTTAAAAAGTTATCTCCAGAACTTAACTGAAGTTGGCAGTTATTCTGTGGTTAGGTAAGAAAATATCCTTATTTTTAGGGTAACACACTTTTAAAGACAAAAGCATAATATTTTCAACTTTCAGGTGGTTTGGGTATGAGAAAATATATGTGTATACATATGTGTATACTTTACATACAGGATATAGGCAACCTTCAGTTTGCATAGTATGGGACTAAAAATGACTGCAGGCTGAATCCATGCAGAGTGAGAAATTTGTTACTGGTAATGTATTAAATTTTTTGAAAAAACATTAAGAACTATTTAATTGTTAATTATTAATATATAAAGAAGTGAATCCGTAGTAAAACTGACATTGATTTGATATACTATAATTGAAAGCAATTCAAGTGTTTGTCTGCTTCTTGTATTGCCTGTGATACGGAGCAAACATCGTTTGAAAGCCTTGGATTCCAATATGTTATCCTTTGCATTTTTAGTATTGTAAAATATCTTTGAGATATTCCTTTAAGCATTTTTGCTGGTGTCATGTCCTCTAGAATATCTCTATTTTTGTTGTTGTTGTTGTTTTTGTGATAGGGTCTCCATGTATAGTTCAGGCTAGCTTTGAACTCACTGAGGCTGGGTCTGGTGATGCATGCCTGTAATACCAGCACTTGGGAGGCTGAGACAGGAGGATCGTTGTGAGTTCGAGACCACCCTGAGCTACAAAGTGAGCTCAAGGCCAGCCTGAATGGCATAGCAAGACCCTGTCTGAAAAAGACAAGGGCTGGGGATTTAACTCAGTGGCTTAAGCGCCTGCCTGGCAAGTACAAAGACATGAGTTCAATCCCCAGTGCCGCCAGAAAAAAAAAAAAAAGAAAAGAAAAGAACTCACTGAGTAGCCCAGACAGGCTTTGAACTTGCAGCAGTCCTCCTGCCTTAGCCTCTTGAGTGCTGGGATTACAGCTGTGCCCACCATGCCTGGCTCTAGGATATTTTTATCCTTTTCATCATGATGTGTTCCTCATTTATAGTGGTAAATGAACCTTCACTAAATTCTTCTAGTTACACTTAATTCCCTTTACTTTCTATTTGAATTTCACTTCTAGAATTATATTTTATTTCATTGCTTTTATTTTCATTTTTGTTGGCCAATTCCTCTCTTGATTATTCATATTTACAAATTGTAATGTGGGCTTATCCCTGAGAGACAAGGTGACAACACAGCAATTTTTGTTGTCTTTGAACAACTTTGTTGTCTTTGAACTGAATCACATGCCCAGTAGTTAACCCATCACTGACAGACTTGAAAGAAGTGATGTGCTTGGTCAGTGATCACAATGTTATTTGGCTAGTGATTTGTGAAATGAAGACCTAGCAGCAAAGTTAATACTTTATGTAGCTACTCAACATTTCATATAGCTGAAATTTGAACTGTGTTATTTGAGGGTCAGTATCATTTTACTAAAATATGGTAACAAGTTCATGTATATTGGGACCATGCAAAACAAGTACTGGCTGTATAAAAGTTTACAAATGAGCACAAATGCCAAAGCTTTTATTTTTCTATAAAGAATGATCATCCCTTATGTTTGGGACCAGAAGTTTTTCAGATTTTAGTTTTTTGGATTTTGGAATATTTCCATAGAATACATCACTTGAGCACACCAAATCTGAAAATCCAAAATCTGAAATGTTTCATATCAATGCTGAAAAGTTTTGAATTTTGGAGCATATTAATGTGTTAAATTAGGTATGCTCAATTTTTAATATTAGAAGATTAACTCCTTGCAGAATGATTTATGTCATTGTGTTCATTTTTACTAACTGTAGCTTTGGTTTATAGGGAGGATCAGATAAGACACTGACTGTACATAAAAGTCCTTTGTTAACTATGATTTTCATTATAGGGAATAAATATGTGGTATGACAGGGTGTTCAGTATTTTCTGAGTATCTCAAATGGGTAAGCAGTACTTAGGATATTTTACATGTATTAGCTATGTCATGTGACCTTTACAACAACCTTATGAAGTTGGTGGTATTTTATGCAACCTAATTTTACAGATGAGAGCACTGAGGTTCAGAATTTACCTGTTTAGGAGCAGAACCAAAATTTGAATTTAAGTATTCCTTGTTCTATTCTACTGATAAGGTTTTTTTGGGGGGCAGGGCAGGGGAGGTCCTCCCAGGAGTCCTTTCTCAATGACTAAGTTGAGACTATAGCATGAAAAAGTGAAAAAGGAGTGTCGTAGATACATTAGTAAGAGAGGGGAGGGCTGACCCCAGTGGTGGAGAAGAATAATCAGAATGGTTAAGAATGGGTTTTTTTGTTCGTGGTGCTGGAATTTTGAAACTAGGGCCTTTGCAGTGGGCTATAGCCCCATCTCTTTTTTTGGGTTATCGGGGGGGGGGTGTCTTTTTAAGTCTCTGGATTGCCTGGGGTGGGCTTGAATTTGTGATCCTCCTGCCTCAGCCAGCCCTCCAGAGTGCTGGGATTATAGGCATGCACCATTAGACCTGGTTTGAAAACTTCTCCTTTCTTTCTTTTTTTGGTTTGTTGAGACGAGGTCTCACTATATAGTTCAGGCTGCCCTTTAACTCACTGTTTAGCCCATGTTGTCGAACTTGAGGAGATTCCCCCAGCCTCAGTCTCCTGAGTGCTGGGATTACAGCGCTGCCACATCCATCGAAAACTTTTAAAAATAAGTCAGGAGCTAGCTTATCATTATAAAGAAAGGTGGTAGAGCTGGGAATGGAGTTTGGGAAAGGAGCTTGAAACAGCATGTGTAATATGAACTAAAGCCGTACAATGCAAAATGAGCAATATTGAAACTGGATGGAACAGATTATGTATTCATTCATTTATTCTCAGTCTGCCTCCAGCTGTAGTTTATTACTGGTTATAATCCATAAAGCCATGTTTACTTTCTCACACTATTGGGCTTTATCTGTTGATACCTTAACTGGAGTATGAAAGTGTCTTTAAAAAGTTATAAAGATACAGTTTTCTGGTCTCATTTGGTTTTGGGGGCGCAGAGCTGTGACTGTGACTGTGGCTGTGGACTAGGCCCAGGGCCTCACACATGCAAGACAAGTACTTTGCCATTGAGCTACATCCCCACCCCAATACATATAATTTAGAATAATTATTTCTGATCTCATTTGAGATCATGTTAATGTATATGTTCATTACTCCCTCAGAACCTGACTGAGGAGTAAAGTTAAGTTTGTAGTTGTAGTAAAGATTTCCTGAACCAGATATAAATAGCCAGAAAATCTATGCAAGATAAGAATTAAAACAGAGGTAAGGTTTCTTGAAGTGTCTGCCATTAAAGTCCAGAGTATGTAATCAACTTAAAAACAGGTGCTATTATTGACAGTTTGGGTAGGATCCTGGAGTGTCCAAGCTTAACTACATTTTCTGTGCATCCTGGGAAAGTTCAGGTTAAAGGATGTCCTTTTTTACTGGATTTCAAGAGGCAGCGAACCTTGATTGATTGATGGGTTGATTGATTGATTTTGGTTTTTTGAACAGGTTCTTGCTATGTAGGTCAACCTGGCCCTGAACTCACTTTGTAGCCCAGGCTGACCTCAAACTGGCTATAAATCTCCTGCCGCAGCCTCCTGAGGCAGAGATTACAGGTGTGTGCCACCATGCCCGGTTAAACCTAGCTTTATTTTTTTGGGTACCAGGAATTGAACTCAGGACCTTGCCAGGCAGGCACTTATGCTGCTGAGCTATATCCCCAGTCCTGAACCTAGCTTTAAACTAAACTTTATTATACTAGTAGCAAGGAATGAGAACTTCAGGGATTGAGAAGTCTCTCCAAACTATGTAGTTAGTGCCCTTGTATTAGAGGTTTTAGTAGCAAGACTCATTATCTGATGTTCTAGTGGTGAGGTAGATCAATTTAGTACATACATATTGGTTGGTTCACTTGAAGTCTTTTCTAGATATCTTATATTTGGTACAAGTGTCACTGTTGGTGCCCTTTTTAAGAAAACTGGGGTGGGGGGGTTGTGTGTGTGTGGGCTAAAACTCAAAACAAGTGACAGTCATATTTTCTCCCCACCAGAAACTCTCCACCCTGAAATTTAGTCTCCTTAAAATTGTGTGACATACTGTCCATAGAATTAACCAAAAGAGTTGGGGTAGGGACTTGTGATACTAGGCTAAGAAGTACAAATCTACATAAATCTTTTATAAATTTGGGATTCTACAACCATGTTCAGCATGGTTTATGAGCCAATTAAGAAATATTCTAAAATGTTCATTTTTGCTACCTTTACTGGAGGCCGGCAGAATTTTTTCCCTAAACCTCCTTAACAATGGCAAAAGTTAAAAGTAATTTTCTTTATATTCCTGAATTAATTGAATATTCCCTTTGTGATTAACTGAATATCCCATTAGCAGAGTTACAATCTGGTTTTGGTGTAGTTCATTCCAGGCTCAACATTTGTGTGACCGTGAACAGGGTACTTTTTAAATTCTCTTGTGTCTTAGATTCATTTTTTCTTTCCCTTTTGTTTTTTTACCCTTCTTTTTGTGGTGATGAAGATTGAACCCAGGGCCCTACACATGTTAGGCAAGTGCTCTACCACTGAGTTACACTGCAGGCCAGGTACCTTTGCTCTCATGTAGCCAAGGCTGGTTTGGAACTTGAAGTCCTTCTGCATTAGCCCTTGAGTGCTGAGATTACAGAAGTATCCTGTTACACTCAACTAGGTGTACTGATTTCTAAATTGGAAGTAATAATGATACCTACCTTTTTAGGATTGAGAATTTAATGGGTTAATGAATATAGATTGCTTTGCAGATAATGAATTGTAATAAATTTATTACAATTCTCAGCAGTTAATAAATTTAACCAAGCATTCTATGCCTTTCAAACCTGATTGGTTTTTATCTGTAGAGGTAACATATATGTATTATCATAAAATTAAACTACCACAGATAAAAGACTGAAGAGCCTCTTGTCCTCTCCAATCCTAATCCCTTCCCTAAAAGTAACCATTTTACCAGTTTGTGTATCCTTTTTATGTCTTTTTCTTTGTCGTTTTATATACACACATATCTACATACTTTTACTTCATAGATCAAGAATAAAATAGATGACTTAATAGTAATTTTATAAATGTTACAATTATTAGATATTAGAATCTATATTTTATAGACTTAAATAGCAAATTTCAGCAGTTTGTTTACCCCAAAGTATAGAATTCTTCTTAACCCTGGAAAAATTTAATCAAAGGAATGAAACAAATCGCTTCAGTTGTTTAGCTAAAAATATTGGCCATTGTTTTCTGGCTAGTGGATAGGTCAAAATTTAGGAAATTTGCTCTTTCAGTTTACATTTACCTAAATCCTACAACTAGAAGTCAGAGATATTATTAGTTTGGCAAGTAAAAAATTACGCTTTTTCTCAAAAACACAAAAATTTTGCCGCTACTTTTTGGGGCAGAGAGGGTGTTTTAATTTTCTTGTTGCTGAGACAAAATACCCAACACCCAAAGTTAAAGGGGGAAAGGTTTATTTTAGCTCACAGTTTGTAGAGGTTTCAATCTATAATTGGTTAGGTCCAAGGCAGTTTAGCATGGCAGGTAGAAGACAGCAAAAGCATGCAATAAGCAACAAGCTTCTTTTTGCCTTTTATATCTCATCCAGGCTACCTACTCTTAGGGCAGGTAGCACTCCTACCTGTTCTAGCATTGCATCCTTGATCCCAGCATCACACACTCTAGGTCCAGCCACCTCTGAAAAGCCCCACCCATGACTGCATGAGGCTTTGGGAGGACACCTAAACACAAGCAATAACAGAGAGTAAGAAAAAAGAGTAATTGAAGCCTACTCTTCATTGGAGTTGTGGACGTAGCTCAGTTGTAGAGTACTTGCTACCATAGTGGAGGTCTTGGATTCTATCCCAAGTGCTGCAAAACAGAAAACTAAAACTACGTTCACATTTCACTGATTCTCAAGTATATTTAAATTATTTTTTGTAGTTACTTATGGTATTTTTGTATTTTGTTTATTGTAATATATATGCATTGAGAGATGGGCCCCAGTCCACTTGATTGATCTTTTAAATGACAGTACCTTTCTAAAAGCCACTTGTTCTGATAGGATTTTCTTTAAGAGAATGTCAAGAGAAAGAGACCATTGTTACTTTGGGAGCAGAGATCTTAAGATTTAGAGAATATAAATTTGATGTAATCTTCTTTGGGAAATTAGAGGACTGTTGGACAAAAACTATGAGTGGGTCAGACAAATGCTAATGTAAAATGGACAAATGCTAATATAACCATTTTGCAAAGAGAAGTTTGGGAGGATGGTGGAGCGTAAGATTCAGCTCCTCTTTCATTGTAGTCTTCAGGCTGAACCAAGTGATGAAAGCCAAAGGGCAAAACTACATTCAGTGTGAGTAGGGGGAATGTGTAGTGGAACAAGCCTCTTGCTCAGGATAAAGTTATGATACCGCCCCTTTGCTTGGAGGATTCCAGAAACAAAAATTGAGGCAACCTTGCTTGCTTGCTTGCTTGCTTGCTTGCTTCCTTCCTTCCTTCCTTCCTTCCTTGGCACCAGGGATTGAACTCACAACTTTGCGCTTGCCAGGCAGGCGCTTAGGCCACTAGGGTAGATCCCCGGCCCTTGTCTTTTTGAGACAGGGTCTCACTGTGCCTTTCAGGCTGGCCTTGAGCTCACTTTGTAGCACAGGCTGGTCTCGAACCCGCGACGATCCTCCTGTCTCAGCCTCCTGAGTGCTGGGATTATAGGCGTGAGCCACCACACCTGGCTACAAAAATTGAGTTTTAGTTTGCATATTATACCTTTGTAAATGTGTGTGTGACGAATTATCTTACCAAAATATGGAACTGATAGCATCACCATATGTTGCCTTAGGTGAGCCAGGTACATTAAATTCCTTTCTTGGCTAATTTCTCAGCTTTGTTGTTGTTTTTTTTTTTATAACAGTTTAGAGTTATACTCTCTAGTGATGGCCAATAGCCTCATAAAGTTATTGGATATATGAAATGTGGCTAGTTTGAATTAAGATGTGAATATAAGATACATACTGAATCTTGAAGATGATACAAAAAAATTAAAAGTTGCCAATAATTTTTATATTCATGATATGCTGGAATGGCATTAATTACATTTGGAATGATTTATAGTATTAGGTAAAATATATTATTAAAATTAATTTTACCTTTTATAGTTACTAGAAAATTTTTAATTATAAATGTGGTTCATATTATATGTCTCTTGGACCTCACTAAGTTTTTGCTATAGAATTTTATGTGGGTTAGTCCATAGATGTTGAGTGATTTTCGTTCACTAAGAATGTCTACGCTATTTGACATTTATGGAGTCAAAGTTTTTAAAATTTATTTTTGCTAGGAAAAATAATTTTTATTTTATAAAACAGTAGGGATGTGGCATTATAGTGCCATTGTGTGTGTTACTTTCTGGGAATTCCTTAGGTAGTCTTCATGTCTACAAGGAATTGACCTACCAAATCTTCTACCTGATTAAACCTGTCCTTGGAAAAATGATGCTCTTCTGTCCTAGAAAAGGATCCTGGAAAGAAAAGAAAGGGGGGGAAAAAGAATTCTGGAACCAATTATATTCTTCAACCCAGTCTTTGATGCATAATTCTCAGGGAATGAGGAAGATTAGGTTTAATTAAGATTCATACATCCCTCCACCTTGGCCTTTTTTCTCCTTTTTTTCACAGTACTACAGATTGAAGTCAGGGCCTACCTTCCAGTCTTTTTTTAATTTTTAAATTTTGAGACAAACTCTCACTAAATTGCCCAAACTAGGCTTGAACTTTTAAGATCCTCCTGCCTCAGAGTGCTGGGATTACTGGCATGTGCCACCATACCCAGTTCCAAACTTTATATTTTGGAAAAATCCAAGCATAGAAAAATCGAAAGAGTAGTATGATGAATGAATGAATAAATGAATGAATTTAATTTATTTATTGAGATAGGAACTTCTGTGTAGTTTAGGCTAGTCCTAAACTCATTACGTAGCCCAGGCTGGTCTTGAGCTACGTGTATGCCTTTTACCTCAAGTTCTCAATTGTTGGGGGAAATGTCACATTTTGGGATTTCTGTATTATTTTTGCTGAATTATTTGAAAAGAATATCCCTAGGTGTGGCGTCGCACACCAGTAATCCCAGCGCTCAGGAGACTGAGGCAGGATTGCTGTGAGTTTGATGCCAGCCTGGTCTACATAGTAAGTTTAAGGACTTCCTGAACTACATAGCAAGAGCCTATCTCAATAAACCACACACACACACACACACACACACACACACACACACACACACAAGCTAGTTTAAAATACTTGCTCTGTGCTCCTTTAAGGTAAAAATTTGCTGACTGAGCAGTCATTCTTTCTCGTTCCCTCTTTCCTTCCCAGGTATGTGGCCCTATACCTGATGAATTGGTTTTACTTGTTTTGTTTTGTTTCCGTACCAGGAATTGAACTCAGGACCTTAAGCTTGTCAGGCAGGTGTTGTGCCTCTGAGTTACATCCCCAGTGGGTTTTATGTTTTGTTCTTGGTACTGGGAATTGAACTCAGGACCTTGCACTCACCAGGCAGGCACTTATGCTGCTGAGCTATATCCCTGGCCTGGGTTTTATGTTTCTATTGTTGCTTTTTAAGACTTCTGTATATTCTCTAAAAATAGTGGTTTGGGAATGTTTTCTTTTAGTCTGTGGCTTATCCTTTTATTTTCCTGTATTTTTGGCAGAGCAAAAGTTTTTAATTTTAATTAATTTATCTAGTTCGTTCTTTCTTCCTCCCCCCCACCTGCCTGTCCTCTTTTCTCTGTCTCTCTTGCTCTGTATCTCTCCCTGTCTGTCTCTGTGTCCCCACCTCCATTTGTCTCTGTCTCTCACTCTCCCTGTCTGTGTGTCTCTCTGTCTCTGTCTTTCTTTCTGTGGTCCTGGGTTTTAACCCTGGGGCTTTGCATATGCCAGGCGAGTGCTGTACCACTGAGCTATCACCCCAGCATCTTTTATTTTTTGAGTTGGGATCTTACTAAGTTGCCCATATTGATCTGGAACTTGTAATCCTCCTGCCTCAGCCTCCTAAGTAGTTGGGATTATAGCCATTTATCACCACACCTGTCTGTCTGTCTGTCTGTCTGTCTGTCTGTCTGTCTGTCTGTCTGTCTGTGTATATGTATTTTTGAGACAGGGTCTACCAGTGAGTTCAGGCTGGCCTTGAACTTCGAAGCAATTCTGTCTCACCCACCCAAGGGTGGGATTACAGGCATGTGCCTCCATCCCTGGATTCATTCTTCCTCTCCCTTCCCCTCCCCTGTCCTGTCCTGTCCTGTCCTGTCCTCAGATAGGGTATCACACTAGGTAGTTAACCCAGGCTGGTTTTAAATTGTGGCAGTCCTCTTTTCTCAGCCTCTGGAGTGCTAGGATTACAGTTTTGTGTCACCATACCTGGCATGTATACAGTAGGCCTTTTAAAATGTCTGCATTAGACAGTTGTTTCTTCATTGCATAGTTTAATTTTTCTAAGTGGTTTCCTCTTAAACCGGAAGTTGAGGCTAAAAGATAGAGTGAAAGATTTCCATTTTCACAGAACTTTACTTTTTCCCTTCAGAGTTTGATGTTCTTAGTGGATAGTGGTGATGGTTGCCTACCAACTTGAATGTACTTCCCCTGCCAAGTTCATTTTATTTCAAGGATAAAAAGAAAAAAAAAAAAAAAACTACTACAAAATTTCAAAGCAGGTCACTCAAGGGACAATGATACATACATTGCACATTGTCATCCCCAAATCATAACATGAATGTACTTAATATTACTGAGCTGTACACCTGAAAATAGTTAAAATGGTGAATTTTGTATGTATATTAGCATATACACAATATTGAATGCCACTGCAGTACACTGAATTTGTAGTCTTGTCTCACTACTTTTCTCTGATTTTCATGGCTTCCTTTTGGTCTAATTGGGGGAGAGATTCTGAAATAAAATTCTGCAGTTCAGATTTTACTTTATTTTATTTTATTTTATTTCATTTTTTTTGAGACAGTGTAGTTTAGGGTAGACTTGAACTCACTTTTGTAGACCAGGCTGGCCTCAAACTCACAGTTATCCTCCTGCCTCAGCCTCTCAAGTGCTGAAATTATAGGCATGTGCCCCCACACCTGGGTGCAGTTCAGATTTTGAAGAGCGAAAGTGGCAGTGATATTTTTCAGCCATTGCCACTGGTAGAATTTGTCTTAGTAGCCTCTCAGGGAGGCCATTGTTGAGGTCTTGGATGTTTTGAATTATGCTCTGACTGTGGCTGGAGATTGTGTTACTGGTGAAGACAGGCTTTCCCTTTAACTGTGTGCTGTTTGCATTGCATTTATTTAAGCTGGCCAGATGCAGGACTATCTTTGCCAGGATAACAAGAGGTCTACAACTTGAACTCTTGTCTAAATACTGCTTTGACCCAATAAAGCATACATGTTCAGGGTGAGAGCAGTATTCCTAATGCCAGCACTGAAATGATCATTACCAGTTTGCTGGGGAGGCAGGCCACCATGCCTGGCCTGACCCATACTTTAAAGATTAATCAGATACTGGGCATAGTTAACATTCGTCTGTAATCCTGGGACTCTGGAAGACTGAGGCAGGACAGTTGTATGTTTGAGTCTAGCCTGGGAAACTTAGTGACTTAGCAAGACCGTGACTCAAAATAAAAAAGGGCTGGAGATGGATGTAGCTGTGTGAAGGCCCTGGTTTCTATCCCTAGTACTGGGGGAAGGGTGGGGAGGAGTCTGAAATAGTGGTTTTCAACATGTGGTCCAGGGATGTGCCCTGGATTGTTTTATAGAGTCTGGGAAGTCAAACTATTTTCACAATAATACTAGGATATTATTTACCTTTCTCCCCCTCATTCTCTGAAAAGTAGAGACTTCACAGAAATAACAGTGGTGTTTACTACAATTACTTGATGTGTGATGATATTGCTCTCAGGACTAATAGAGTATTTGTGTATTCGAGAATTTCACAAGGTAGTTTAGAGTGTAAACACATATGTTTTCAGAAACTAATTCGGTTTTCACTCCTCATTCTGCTGTTACTAGTATCTTTGATTGTATGTACCTGCTACAGTCTGTAACCTACTATAGCACAGCAGGTCATTACTTTGAAATTCTAGGTGTTTTTATTTTTTTTCTTCCTCTTTTTGGTTTTTTGGAGGCAGGGTCTGTGTAGTCCATACTGGCCTTGAACTTTATGGCAATCCTCCTGACTCAGCCTCCCAAGTGCTGGATTTACAGGTGTGCCCCATCACACCCAGATTTGTGACGTAGGATTTTTGTCTCTAACCACATAGACCATTCTTTGTGGGAAATATCTAATCCAATGTTGATTCATGTTCAGATGCCCAGTTACTAATATTTTTTGAGCATATGTGACTACTTTACATCTTTTATTTCCTTTAATCCTCATACAACCCTGTGCAGTAGTTTCTGTTATCATTATTAGTTAAGTAGCTCATATGTAATGAGAGACTGAACCAGGATTTGAACCCCAGAAAAACAGGTCCAGACCATGTTACTATACTGTACAATGGCCTCTTTTTTTCCTTTGTGAAGTTTGTAAATACATTTTCATAGGGCTGGGAATTTAACTCAGTGGCCTAAGCGCCTGCCTGGCAAGTGCGAGGTCATGAGTTCGATCCCCAGTGCCAATAAATAAATTAATTAATTAATTTTTATTCAAACCTCACAACTAATCCTGTGCATTAAGTATGAAATTCTTTTTTGTTGTTGTTTTTTTGGTACCAGGAATTGAACTCAGGACCTTGCACTTGCCAGACAGGTACAGTGCCGCTGAGATATATCCCAGCCCAAGTGTTAAATTCTTGACTTAAGCTTCCATCTTCTCGAATTTGAAGCTCAAAGTGACATAGGGTCAGTCCTGAAAGTAGATTTTCAGTTTTATGTGTTGGAATTTTCGTTTAATTGAAGGTGATTTGGTAATGTTTTAGAAGTGCTATTTAGGCCTGCAGAAACTTAGCAAAGATATGAACATTAACTTAAATTTTTAGTTTTTCTGGTATATTAAATATAACTGCTTTATTAAGTTTTCCTTTTTAATTATGTGGATCACTCTATCACTTATAGTAATGTTTTTAGGTAAGTTCAGAGTTGAAGCCATAGTTTTCTGTCTTTAGTTGGCACAAATGTGATGACTGACTACTTAGAGGGAAAAGGTCTTGCCAGAATTTTAATATAGTAGTTGGGGGGAATGTTTGTGGGTAATAATTTAAAATATCAACTTTTGATCCTATGCCAATTCCTTCTGAAGCTTCTACTCCTGGATATGAAATTTCATAAATCAAGTTTGACAGTTTGAAAAGAGGTTATATGTTGATTAAGAAGTTGACCTTTGTTAGTCAAAACATTAATCACATTTCCAGAGAAAAGGGGTCATGGAGGAAAGCACCCTGATGAGAGGAATGTAGCAAAACTGGAAATTGGTGTGTTTATGTACTATCATCTGGTTTCAAGTGACTGCTTGTTATCTCCCTAAACTCACTTAAAGACAGAAGAATCAGCATGTGTGACATGTTTCATGGTTTATATCATTTACTGAGCACACATCTAGAGTTAGTGTTTTTCAGGACTCTCCTTTGAGGTTCATGGTTCTTTCTTTTGGCCAGGAAAAGAAACAAAAGGGGGGAAAAATTGGGAAATTTACTCTTCCCCCTTATTTTTAAGGTAAACTTCTGGGAATTTTTTTCTGGCCAGCTGCCTCCCTCCCTTTCTTCCTTCTGTACTGAAGATTGAACCTAGGACTTTCATGCTGAGCTCTATCTACAGCCCCTCTTTTTAAATTTTTTTTATTTTGAGATAGGGTCTCACTGAGTCACTAAATTTCCCACATTGGGTTTAAACTTTAGATCCTACTTCCTGTTCAGTTATAGGTGTGCACCACTGCACCTGATTTCCATAAGTTATCCTTGTATAACAAATATTTAATCCTTACCTTCTAGGAACTAAATTGAAATAGGCCCTACCATTTATCATACTAATGACTTAGCTATGTCAGTTACAGAAGATTATGAAAAAACTAGGCATTACTTTGTTTCTGTGTTCTAGGTATCTGTTGCTATAGAAATAAATCAGGCAGTAAATACAAGTGTTCTTCCAATATTTGAATTTTAATGGGTGTTTCATTGGCTAATGAAAATAAAGTTAAGAAATTGATCTGAGAAACTAATATTTCTGAGTTATGGTTCCTTTTTTTCCCCTATTTTAGGAGACAAATAATTAGGCAGACATTTTGTTTTACTTTGGGATATGATTTCATTTAGCTCAGGGCAGTTTTTAAATGTCTTAATATGTATTTAGTCTTAACATTGTTCTGGGGCTATGGAAGAAAATGAAGATTTGAAAAAGTGGGACAGAAGAATGAGGAATTACATATTTTTGCTTCATAGTTGCTCAAGAAGGACATCTTGAAGGCCACTTGAACATTGACAAATGCTTTTACTTATTTCCAATTTCATTGGTGGTTTGACTAGTCTACTTTTAGAAGATGAGCTGATCAAACATTGTAGATATGAAGTGTATAATATTGTGAGTACCGCTTTTGCCAGTACTCAAGGAGAAGTTTACTTATATGCTAGGAAAACCTTTGGGAGGACAAAGAATATGTGTTAGGTGTAATATCTAAACTCATTACTTTTCAAGATGATGTCGAGATGCTTTATCTTCACCTGGAATTTCAGAGTGTAATTTTGCTATTTTTAGACAGTTTTTTCTTTTGAGGAATTTATGGTGATATCTTGGTTAAATGTGAAGAGATACATGCACTTTACCTCATTTCTTAGCCTATAGGTTTCATGGAGATCATATTTGTGATCAGATTAAGTGAATTTTGACTTTCAGAAAAATTATAGGATCTGTTTGTAGTAGGTATTTGATACAAGTTCTGAAAGGAAGCCTAGAGAAAAGTTCTTGTTGTTTTTTTTGTTTTGTTTTGTTTTGTTTTTTCACTAGAGACAGGGTCTTGCTACAGTGTAGTTCAGGTTGTCCTACACTCACTGTGTAGTCCAGGCTAGCTTTGAACTTGTGATCCTCCTGCTTTAGCCTCTTAAATGCTGCAGTTATACTTGTCTACCACCATACTTATCATTTTGTTTTATATATTCTTTTTCTTTTGAGTATTCATCTTCTTGTTTCTCTTTTTTTTAATTTTTTTAT
>RJWT010015157.1:0-20622 GCA_004365215.1 Cuniculus paca
CAGTCAGCTAAGCAAAAGCTATAAGACATTAGCTTTGCCTGTACCATGCTGGTGTGTCAGGGACCTCTGCAAGCTTTTGCAGCACTCATTCACTGGCTTGAGAAAGCCCCAGAAAGAGTATAGGGGGAAGGCACTCATGTTGTTCTGCTCAGAGAGCTGGTCTGAGCAGCCTGCCACTGGCTCCTGCCTAACAGCCTACAGGGTCACCTCTGTCACAAGTCCCCAGGTGGGAGAACATAGAAACATTCCAATCAAAAGCTGTGTTTTTGTTCCTTGGTCCCTCAGGGGTTCTCATCCTGGGAGCATAAGAAAGTTAGTGGTATGATTTAGTTCTGAGTCTGTTGATGTCTGAAGACAGGATAATGTGGATATCTCAGCTCAAAGAGGAGGCCACTTTCTCTTTGTGTCCCTTTTGGTTTTATCTGGACCCTCAATAGACTGATGCTCGTTCTCACATTAATGACGTCAAGTTTTCTCAATGCAGTCCACTGCTTTAAACCCTAATCTGTTCCAGGAACACCCTCACAGATATACCCAGAATTACATTTTACTGTGCATCACCTTGTCCTGAGAAGTTCACACATATAATTACCTATCACAGAGCCTTTAAAAGATCTTGAGAGAACTGTGGCTCTTTACTTCATCCCCTAAGACAATTATGCAAATGCCCTAAACTTGCCCAGTTTTACCAGGCTCATTGGCTGGGCAAACCCTACTACCAACCCCACACCCAGGTTAAGGAACCTGCTCCTAGGAATCTCCCTTTTGCACACTATTAGTTGGTGCCCAGAAGAAAATCTTTCTAAAATTTTGCTTTTAAATCTAAGGTTTTCTAGGAAAAGCCATGTTTCTCTTAGATATGACTACAATTTTGCTTTGCCAACAATGCTTTCTGACTAAAATTTTACCTTAATTGAATTAACCACCAGGACTCATAAGATCTTTGTTTCTGCCTCTGGTTTTGACTTCTTATATGTACTTATATTTTCTTTGATTCTAACTTATATTTTATATTTTCTGATTGTATGCTTTTGTTCCTTTTAAGCCTTCTCAAATGTTTCATGGAACAAACAAGGCAAAGCTCTCAAAAATTTTTTTTAAAATCTAAATGCTGGAAACTAAAGAGAAAGACTGTGGAACTACCCCTATCCCATTAATCAAAATACAATTGTTAACTACTCTCTATGATTTAGCTCCAATCATTTCTTTTCATCAAATAATCAAATATTCACCTTTTTCCTAACTACAATTAAGGAGATTTCTGCCCTTTAATTAAAAGTAGATTTTCCGCCACTGACTTTATACCTTGATCAATTAGAACATCCACACGTTGACTATGAAGAGAAAGCCCCAACTGGTCAAAGCATGAGAGGAAATGGATACATGCACAGGCTCTTAATCTGGTGTTCATCCTGTGACAACAAATTGGGAAAAAACTACACTTGGATGAACCTCTGATATCTAGCATCTACATCTAATATGAAATTAGCAGAAACTTAGGTACGTATTAAAAGCCTTGTGACTTTCTCATCCACAGAAATTACATGGATTTTTTTCCTCTCGTCACATTACAATTGCTGCATATCCTGCAGAATATATTAAATTCACTGCCACTTTGCAAGTAGGGTAGTTATAAGTCCTGCTGTTAAGAGTGTATTATATACCAGATCATTATATAGCAGATCAACAAAGAATATATATATATTTCTAGCAAATACTTTTAAATATTTTGATAACTCTATTTCAGAATGTTTCCTTGGAAGTCCTACACATTTTATGTATTTAAAAATATGACTGTGATGTGGACCAGAGGCTTCACGAAACTGCCAAAGGACTTCCAAGCACAACATGGGTTAAGACTCAGAAGAACTGACACTGTTAACAGCAGCCAGTGAGGCTCCTCTGCCTTGTCACCATGTGACAGATGCCGGCAGGGTGGAAAGATGATCACACACCTAATCAGAAACAACTTTTCAAGGTCTCTAATTAGTAATATTAGGTAAATTAGTTCAAACCACTTTAATCAGCCTCAGCAGAAGGGAGGTATTGTCACTGATTGCTCGGATGCTTTCACAGCACTCATAACAGATGCAAAAGAGCGGGGGAGCCAAGGGGCTTAGCTGATTGCTCCCAGGTTACTGCTCAGCACTCTGCCACACATGCCCTGCTGGAAAAGTGCAGACAGCCCTGGTCCATTCCAAAGCCTGGTGGTATTTTGACTAAGGTGCCACATTCTTTCATGTGAAAAACTCCCTTTTTGTTTCTATATGATAGAGACCTGTATAGTAAATTACATGATAAAAATGTCTTTAAATCTTGGCATTTCTTGGAGCCCTGGAGTAGGTACTTAAACACTCAAGGCTAATTACACAGCTGAGGAAATGAATACAAATTTACTAAGCTTCGTAAAAACAAAACAAAAGTCCTACTTTGATATGGACAAAAGAGCTTCTATTCAATAAGAACATTCTGAGATGTGGTAGTACGGGAACTTATTGATATAGAACAGGGGCTGAGGTCATGAGTTGCACAAAACAGATAACATGGAAGGAAAGAGTCAGTCTCTGTCCCTGAGAAAGGTCCTCCAGGAAATCCAAAAGCCAAGTGACAAGCGTCTACTTGGCACAAATGGCAGAGTAGGTCCCAAGCCCCGCTGATGCATTTCAACTTCTAACCTCAAGAAATCCACCTGACTGCCCAACTCCACAAGCATGTCCGACAACGCTCACAACAGGGTTATCTAGGTTAGCTCCAACCTGAAGTTATCTCAGGGAGGTCAGTAGTTATGATTAACAAAGAGGATTAATCAACTTTGAAATTCCCATGCATGGAATGCAGCGTAGTGAATAAAAAGCCTGACATATATATCTATTATGAACAAAAGGAAATGCCAGACAGATGAAAGGGTAAAAAGTAAATCACAGAGTAACTTAAGAAAAGGTTGTTTATGTACATGTACACTTTTAACTATGGAGACCATAAGGGATGGAACTGGGAAGGAGGTTCATGATTTATTCTACATGTAGATCTGAAAACATTACAGAGAATCTACCCACATTTTGCTTGCATAATTTAAAAATGTAATAAGATAGACCCATACCTATTTAATTTGAATCCTACAAGAGATTAGAATAAAAAAATTTTCATGTATTCATGTACCCATATTCTTTATTTCCAAGGTGAAGTACAGATTTTGTCTGTTTCACTTTATAACACAAGAATTTGGAACAGTACCTGGTACAAAATAAGCACAGATTTGTTAAATTTATTGATTCATCTGTTCTAGAAAACACACTGATTTTATCTGATCTACTTTCACTGAATACCTTCCACATGCCTAACGGTGATACCACACACACTCACTCACCCATTGCCCTCCAGGAACTCAGAACTAAGCCTGGGGGAGAGTAAAGTTACAGAAATTGGAGGGATGTAATAAGCCCTTTCCTGGCCAGAACCTTGATCCTGGGTTTAATTTTCAAAATTATGCTGCTGAGGCTTTGCTTAGCAGGGTCTGTCTTATGCCAGAATTATGTTCATGTGTTTGTGCCCGCCTGGGCTGAGGAAAATAAGTATCAGCCTCTTCGGATTGTGTGAACTACAGAAGGACAAATGGCTCTGCTCTTTGCCCAAAGCCCAACACAACCAAGCAATCCATCTTTCCTTAACAGCTTTATCTCCCAACTCTATGTTCATCACAGACATCTCTGAGCCCGGAGGGAGTCTGGATGTTCATCTGGCTATGGCTACTCTTACTGAAACTTTGGCCTAGCCTTTGGACCTAATTTAAGGAGGATACCAAACCAGATGGAATTTTACTTTTTTAGATCTCATTTGGGCCTTTTTCCTTAAGAAAAAGCATGATTCCATTGATCAGGAGTTCTATTTCACATTCCCATGCATCTCCTGTTTTGCACTACTGTTCCACTCACTGGCTTCATCTCCCCTACAGCCTGCCACAGTCGTATCTGCAGAAGCCCAGCTCTTCTCTACCTTGAAGTTAAGACTGTTCTACCTAAGTGGATTATTCTGTATTTATCAGTAGCAAATATCATCTTTGTGCATGTATCCTCTCCTCCATTTTGTTGGCATTATTTCTGAATTCAATTCCATTTTCATTTTCAGTCACTTTAGTCTCAACAGAAAAGGTCCCAAAAATTCAACCATAAGATGTGTGGGACCATTTTAACTTTGAAACTAAAATATGGGTACTGTGCAACAGACATGAGGGGAAGAACATTAAATCAGAATCAGGAAAAGGTTTCTGCTTCTAGTGATAAAAGGTTTCTTCATCTATAAATCCCAAAGTATCAATTCTGCACATCCATAAATTCTTACTCAAAAATCCCTGGGCCAGATCGTATTTGAAATTGCAGTCCTTCAAACTGCAATGGTAATACAGAATGGTAATACAAGGCACGAAGTATACATTAAAAAATATCTTGAAGGGGGCTCCAGCATTTATTATCCCTGTAATAAAACCAGGGATATTTGCTAGCAAAATATGAGTATTCTAAGTAAGATAAAGACTATAAAGAATCTCATGTTAATTCAAGGCAGTTTTGCTGCCAACCAAATTAGATTCAAGTTTAGGAAAAAAAATCTTAATTTTCAGAGCTTTCTGAATTTTGGAATGGTAGAGGAAGGATTGTGTACATACATGTACATAACCCACATGAAAGGCCCACTTATAGTTCTCCTGAACATACTATGTACAGATCCTTTTAAAGCATATATATATGCCAGCTTTCCTGAATATTTTATTAATGCCCTGCTGTGGATGTTTTCTATATGAGAGGGAAGCCTGCTTCAAAAATTCAATCTGTTTTAAGAAGCAAAATAAAATCTACAAACTTAAAAAGTACTTCCTTTGAAAGCTGATTGTAAGTCTACATGAGTGATAGTTCTTTTGCTAAACATTTTTTTTTTTGGTCTTTTTTGAGACAGGGTCTCGCTACACAGTTCAGGCTGGCCTTGGGCTCACTTTGTAGCCCAGGCTGGTCTCAAACTTACAACGATCCCATTGCCTCAGCCTTCCAAGTGCTGGGATTACAGGAGTGCACCACCACGCCCGGCTCTGCTAAACATCAACTTTAATACTTAAAATCTTCATAAACATGAAATTATATGTTTGTTGAAAAGTGAAAAATAAAAAGACAAAACAACAAAAAACATAGGGCCCCTATACATTTTAATCGAGCGAGTACTTTTCAAACATTATAGTCCATAAAGTTCACCTAGGGAAACACATAAAGATTCCGATTCTGACTCACCAGTTCTGGGAGGGCAGAGATTCTGTGTTTCTAACAAACTCTAGATATTGTTGCTCTGAGGCCACCTTTTGAGTAACAAGGCTGTAGCAGGAAGTGCACGAGGACTGGAAACACATGAACTTGAGTCTATTCTGTCTAGGACTAGTGGCCTGGGGAAAGGTACTTCACTGCTGAATCAGTTTTCCCATTAATTAAAAATAACAATGACATCTCCTTTGCAAGACTGTCATTAGCAGGTGAGCTAAAAGCACAGATCCTGGAGGTAATAGATCCCAAATGCCCTGAATTCCATCCATGCTGTGCTGCTACCTGTGGTGGGCTGAATAATACTCTCCCTAAGAAGCCCAAATGCGATTTCCAGAATTTGTGAATATGTTATCTTCCATAGCAAAAGGGGAATTAAGTTAATATCTTGAGCTGGAGAGATGATCTTGGATAGTACTAGTGGTCTGCACAGCAGGGAAGTAGGACAGTCACAGCAAAAGAGTGTGAGAAGATGGAACAGAGGTCAGAGAGGAGAGAGGATGCCATGATGCTCTGTTTAATAGTGGAAGAAGAGACCAGAAGCCAAGAATGGATCTCTAAAAGGATGCTGGAACCTCTAGAAACAATACAGCCCTGCAGATTCATGTTGGGACTTGTGGCCTCCAAAACTTTAAGATAATAAACGTATGTTGTTTTAAATTGTTATAGCAGTTACAGGAAACAAATACACACTCTAATGAATAATGCAATGTAGGTTTACCTCCTTTAAAGAACAGAGGAGTTTATAAGGCTACATCATCACTTGAAACTAAATCATGTCATAGTTCCCCAAGTGGAGGCAATACAGAAAATTCTTCAAGGCAACTTTAAAGGGATGAATTCAATCTTTATCATCATGTTTAGTTTGCAGCAATTTTTAATAAACAGAGATGGACAGATATGAGTTTGGTACCCAGCACTTTCTTGCTAATTGTACCATCACATCTTGATTTGTCAGCTCCACACATAACTGCTGGAATCTAACAAGGCTCCTGGGGACAGTATTCGTGGGTTGATGCCTCAATGTCAGTAGGACCAACAAAAGTAACCCTGGGCTTAAGAGCGAAGGATTGAAAATCAATGGTCTCCATATTTGTACAGATCTTCATTTGCTGCTTTTAATACTGCTAATCCCATAGGGAAGCATTATAAAATAAGAAAATACCTAGATAACCACGAAGATGTAGGAAGGATAAAAAACATGGGTTTCAAAAAAAATGGACTTTGTCCAAAACAAAGAAGACTGAACTTAGGGTTGTCCCTGTGAGCCTTGGCACTGGTCACTCTTCTTTTCATCATTATTTCTGTGCTTCCCCTGCCAGACTCAAGCTCCACAGAAGCACCTGGTCTCTAATTTCCACAACATCTAGCTCTGTACTCAGCACTTCACACACAATGAGTATTTGTGGATGAATGAATATTATGATGAATATTTATAATGGAAAAGTGTATTATTACTTTAATTTACATTACTCTGGCCAGCATGGTGGTGTGTGCCTGTAATCCTACCACTCAGGAGACTGAGGCAGCAGGATTGCTGTGAGTTTGAGGTCAGCCTGGGCTGCAAAGTGAGTTTTTTGGGACAGTGAAACCCTGTCCCAAAAAAAGACAAAAACAAACAAACAAAACATTATTCTGAAAGTTCTTTTGCTTCGTTCTGAACTTAAATCTAGTTGGTCCAAGATATTTACAGTAGAATTAAAAGTATGCTCTCTGATTTTATTTGCCTATTAATATATGCAGTTGATAATTAACAATGTGCTTAGCAGTCAAAGCAAATAATTACTTTTCTAGTGTATGCCCCACCCTATGAGCTAAATGAGAAGGAAGCCACTTACTGCATATTAAAAAATGATAACTACTTTTAAAAAACATTGTTTACTCTCAGACCACAATATTCAAAACAGTTACAGTTTTCTCACTAGCTCAGTTAAAACCCCACAAACAGTCCAAATCTTCAGAAGAGATTATGAATTCTGTTCCAGTCTCACTGAATATGAAATGTATGTTCGAAAACTTGCCAGTTCACATTTACAACGTCTTTTGACCAACTGGTAGGATTGATCATAAAAACTGTATCTTTTAATTTACTTATGTTCAGTATATTCTATTTCAGAGGAAATGTAATTGCATGAAAAGTTTTTATTTTAAATTTGATTTTGAAATATGAGTGAATACATTAACATAACTCAGAACAAGTTGGTAAACAGCTACAAGAACATGTTACATAATCCCAGCGAGCTCCATAATAGTCCATTTTAAAGAAAAGAAACTACAGGACAGAATACAGTAATGGTTAAATTTTAAATCTTACGTTCAAGAGTCCAATAGAAGTTTTGCTCACTGCATGGTCCAGAGTACAGTACATGCCAATGTGAATTTAGGGCCATATCCCAAAGAAACCAGCTAACTGCAAATCAGACCGCTTGGAAGTAGCATTAATCTGTTTGATCAACTAACATATTGCCTTGGTTTCTCTGAGGAAGCTCAGTCTTCTGTGATTTCCAATTCCTTTAGAAGCCAAGGAATTGCAGACATTACCTGTGTACGATTTTGGCCACACTCTCAGCCACAAGTCACTGAGGGTGGGCAAGTTTACAAGCAGTTAAGACTTTACCAGCAGCTAAGACTTTACTTCTCTACAAGACAAACTCAGGACCAGCCTTGCAAATGTTTTTCTGTGCAGAGCTGCTGGGATGGTAATCTACTGCAGAGGTACAGAGCTGTTGTCCTTGTACCCTGCAGCTCCAAATGGTTGATGTTTTAAATTTTTGCTGCTTCCTTTGGTTCTTGGCTCAGAAACTGGGGTCCTAAGAAGATAAGGGGTTTATAAGTATTCACATATACATCAGAAGCACATGGCTAACTTGGCTTTGTTTACTGACTTATGTTCCTTTTTTTCTTCTAGGACAGGTGCTGCCCTAGGGATATGGCATCACTGGGTTCTACCAGGTAGAGTTAAGTCCATGAACATGTCCAGATGTATGACTCGGTGTAAAATACGAGTAAATGAAGAACGAAGGTCTTCCCTGCTAATTACATTCCTTGCATTTTGGAGAGGAAAATTCTGGCTGCCCCTTTTCCATTCTCACAGCCTAACTATGGGTTTTGTTCTGGATAGAAAGGCTGCTAATGAGTGAGTCTTATGGGTATAAATTGATGCACCCAGGATTCTTACAGAGTGCCTTAGCTTCCAGAGGAAACAGAAATCATGACAGGTCCTAGGTTACAAGTAAAGTTATCCCAAAACAAATATTCACAGCCACTGCTGAAGTTTCTGGCATGATCTTCAGGTCAACTGTGCTTCACTAAAAAGAAACAGGGATGTAGGTAAGGGGCAGAGGCCAGAGGACCCAGCTCTGCCTCCATGATGGGTGGGGATACTGGCTTATATTTTTTCACGAGGCTTTAGCCTTGCCTGGGAGAAAATATCAGAGAAGAGAGCAAAAGAAAGAGGGAACACAGTCCCAGAATAACACCTGTTATTGGTTATTTTTTCATTTCAGGCATCTTACTTCTCTTTAGAGAAACCTTCCTATACTTCAGGAGACTATGAGGTTACAGTAGCACTGACCTCATAGCCTGACCTGGCTTCAGGGGACATATGAGCCCCTGACTCTCATCAGATAAGATTGTCTTTCCTTGAGATTTTTTTTCTTTTTCTTTCTTTCTTTTTTTTTTTTTAAGACGGGGTCTCACTATGTAGTTCAGGCTGGTCTCGAATTCGTAACAATCCTCCTGCTTCAACCTTCTGGATTCCAGGCATGCACCACCATGCTTGGCTAGAGATTTTTTTTTTTAAGGATAGAAACCTACAGCTCCCAAGAGCCATTAGAGAGAATGTGCTTTCAAACCAGAGAAAAGCAGAGCTAAATGATAGCGAGACCAAGTCCTAACAACAACCTCTGAGCCTCTAGAGTCAGTTGTACCTAAAGCCCAGGTCTTCCCCTGGACTTCACAGTCCGATGAGGCAATGTGTACATTAAAAAAACAAAACAAAACTGAAGCCAGCTTAAATTGGATTTCTTTAACTTGAAATTTGGCAAAGGACCAACAAATATGGGAGAAATAAAAGTGTTAGAAGGAGGAAGGGAGAAGACTACGTTTATGAGTAAAGTATCTGGAAACAGTTCAAGTTTGTTCCTGGAAATGCAGAAAGGTGACATGGGGGAATCTGGTCCATTTTTCATATTAAACTCAGATAATCAGAACTGTAGCTCTGCATAATCACTGTGATTAATCTTGTTAAATTCTAAACATAAAATGAGTGCATTTTCTGAGGTGCAGTGATACTACAGTAGTCTTGAGAAGAAATGAGTTGTTACCAAACAGAGATATGTTTGGATCAAGAGCATTTTTTTTTCTTGCCTACACACAGTCATAACTGTATAAAGAAGGAATGGTCATGATTGACAACCCCAGTCTTACCTGGCATGGCATGGACAAGGTCACCACACAGAACAAAGAATTTGGGTTTGGGGTTCAGTTTATTGATGGCCTGAACAGCCTGTTCAGTGAGACGGATCTCCTGGCCCCATTCATCACCACCATGGTCACAGTCCCCGGTGGACCAGGCCTTCATCAGCCCAAACTGTGGGTCTGCACCTTGGATGAAGTAGAACGGGCCTTTCCATTCCTTTTCTTCTTCTGAGAGAGAGAGAGACAGAGAGAAAGAGAAATGAGTCAGGGAAGGTATCCAGGTTACCATACAAGTAGATACAATATTTTCCTTAAATTAAGTAGGTCATTTTAATAAGCTGCTGTTCAAACATACCCTTTTGCTGTCATAGTGTAGAGGATTTTGATTTATACTAATTATGCCTGGGACTGGTGATTCCCAAAGGCCACAAGAAACCATGTGGGCTGCTTCAGCCATGCAACCAAGCTGTTTGTTTAAAAGCCAGACGGCCAAGCCGAAGCGCAGAGCCACAACAGTACCATATAGAGGATGTTAATGTTCAGTAATAGCGTTCTAATTAGAATTAAAAATACTCCAAATTGAATGCTGCTAGGAATACTGTATTTAAATTACTAGGTGAAGTGCTTACGAATCTTTTTGGCCAGGCTTAATGGCACCATTTGCACTGTTTCGGGGGAATGTGACAGCATTTAAATTATAAAACTTGGTGCCCAAAGCTCTGGCTATCTGGTGGGAAATGCAGTGCCAGAAATGAATCTTTAAATGAGTAAGTCAATGCGGAAAAAAGAGAAGAAGAAGAAAAATCAATGCTACCATTTGAGAAACAGCAGGAGCTAGGCATCAGCCTGGTATGAGGCTAGGTGTAGGGAAAGAAAGGAATTTTTTTTTCTTAGTTTCACTGAGGTAAAATTGACCAAAAAAATGTTTATATTTAAATGTACAACACAATGTCTTGGCATTTGTATACACTGTGAAATGATTACCACAACCAAACTAGTTAACATATCCATCACCTCACATAGTTTTACCTTTTGTGTGTGGGTGGTGAGAAAACATCTACTCTCTTAGCAAATTTTAAGTATATAATACCTATTATGAAACACAGTCACCATGCTTTTGCTTTTGGTCTTTAGAAGCTACTCATCTTTTAATAAACTTTTTCACTGACATAAAAATAGAACAATTTTACAGGGTACCATGTGCTATTTTAATACATGTATACACTGTATAGTATCCAAATCAGGGTAACCATATCTATAAACATCTTTATGGTGAAAACATTCAAAATCCATTTTCCCAATTTCTTGATGTATATAGTCCATTATTGTTATCTATAGTTACCCTACTATGCAATAGAACACCAGAATTTATTTTTCTTATCTAACTTAGTAGTAGTTGACCAAACTTTGGGACAGGATTCTTTACATTCTTGAAAGGGTTCTCTCTAGGACTCAACTGAAATCACCCAATTGCTCTTCCAGTTGGTTGTGTTGGGCTGATGCTTCTGAGGCCTTGGGTCTCTACCCCTACATACCAGAACTGCCATGGGTATCTGCTTCTACAGAGTTGGCATGGCCACGAGTGGGCATGGAAGCCCTGAAAGTTTCAAACATTGTTTTGGCACAGAATCCTTTCTTCAAACAAACTCTGGTGGCAGGCTAACACTGAGAACATGAAACGAGAGATGCCTTTGTGTAGCAGAGCCTGGGACTTGCATTGCCAGGTGGGGCCTGGTAATGGAACACAGTCCAAGGATCCTGATCTTCAGTCCCTTCTTTTATCTTCTGAGGAAACTGAGGTCTATAGATGTGATGTGACTTGTGGAATACCTGGCTCACTAGGCATTAGTGCCAAGGACAAAACTACCTCATAATCTGAGTCCAGTTTTTTTTTCTTTTAAATAATGTATTATGCACATTAATGGAATATGTGTCATTTCTTTGGAGGTCACAACCATATTATAATTTCCAAAAAGCTCCCCATGTCCATATACTTTCCAGGCCTCATATTAAGTGTTGGTAATATATGGGTAACCCAAACAGAGGAGGTCTCTGCTCTCCCAGCAATGAGTTCTTTTGAAAAGAGAGACAATAAACAAGTAAACAGGCAGGGAACTGAGTCAAAGAATTCTCTGGGCTCTGGAGGGAAGCAGGGGTTAGTTAAATTAGATGGTCAGGGAAGTCTTTCCTGACACTATGAGTAAGCTGAGATCTGAATGCAGGGAAAAACCTTTCTAAATTAAATTCCATGGCCACCTACCCACCCACCCCACAAGGTTACTATCACCTTAGAGTGGACCACTGGCTTCAGCCCACCATTCTTTTCTTTATTTCCTTTTCAGAAGTTAAAACAAAACAATACAAACAAACAAAAAAGTGAGCAAAATTCCTTCACACACTTTATAGAACAAATAGTACACGTATGTGTACCTATCAATCCCTGATCTACAGCACAGCTGCTCGATCATGTCACCCACCAGGGCTCACTATGAATGATGAGAGTTGGAAACGCTGGTGTGCAGAGGATGGCAACCTGGCACCACTGTAGGGTTTAGCTCACGTTCCCCCAGCCCTTACTGCGTGAGGCAGAAAGAGTGGAATGGTCCCCAAAGATCCTGCCTGATGATGTTCATATCCTTGTGCAAACCTGAATGTGGGCTAGACCTAGTGACCTGCTTCCAATAAACAGAATACTGTGATGGGATGTCCCTTCACAGAACAGGCTAGAAAGAGACTATTACCTGAACCTGCATTCCTACTCATTGCTCTAGAAGTCAAAAGCTGTCACATAAACAGCCCTGTGGGGTGGCCAGCATAGCAAGGAACAGAGGGAAGCCACTTCAGACTGTCAATCTGATGATGACAAAGCACAAAATAAATAGATTCAAACTAAAATGAATGGCAGTAGGCATACCAATACTCAATCTATTTTATGTATCTAATAAGATCATTCGTTGACAGGGATCTGCATTCTCAAATGCATCTGGATCTCCTTAGAGTTCCTACCATCAGCCCACAAGAAAGGAACTGCATCCTGCCAACAACGCTGCAAATGGACCTGGAAGACGATCCCCTCCCCGACATCTGATCTCAAAAGAGATGGGAGCCCCTCCTGACTCCTTGGCTGTAGCTTTAGGAGACTCTGGAGCAAAAGAACCCTGAAAAACTGCACCGATTCCTGACAGAAACTGAGATAAGATGATGCAAGTTTGCTGCTTCAAGTGCCAGGCCTCTGGGTAGTTTGTTACACAGTGATAAATGCCAGAGAATCAGGCAGCAGAGACAAAGGGTCAAGGAAGAGAATGACTTCCTGAAGAGCTGAATGTGGGTCACACACAAAAAAATTTGAGATTCTGCTTCACGTTTGAAAGTTAATTGTTAGCAACATTTATTCATTTTAGTAGAATAATAATCTTCATGTACCACTGAATACTTTTAGCTATATTCCTATTTCTGAGGCCCTTTGAGGAACCATTTAAATGGTGTGAATTAATCAGAGCTGGATCCAGGAGGTGATGGGCACCCAAGGTCGCAGCATAAATCAACCTTTTACAACAGAGTTTAGAAACAGTTCCCCACAGCAAACATTTGAAAAAGTAGTTTCCAATGACAAATAGGCATACACTCAGAAAGTCAACAGTCCTTGGAGCTATTAAAATAAATCTTTCATTACTTATCTACTTAATAAAAACTTAGACTGTCAATTTGATGATGACAAAGCACAAAATAAATAGATTCAATCTAAAATGAATGGCAGTAGGCATATCAATACTCAATCTACTTTATGTATCTAATAAGATAATTTGTTGACTTAGGGATCTGCATTTTCAAAGGCATCTGGATCCTCTTAGAGTTTCTGCTCAGAAGCTGGTAGCCTTTAGTCTCATCTTACTTTGAATCAAAACTGAATCAAAGATATTTGGGGCTTTTCAAAGCTTAGTTCTGGAGGGAGGAATCTTATAAATGTATACCTTTGCCATCCCTCAAAAGGGCAGCATTTTACTTTATGAAATTGAATTCTCAACAGTTTCATTGAACAGTTTCATCAAAGTACAGGCTTATCGCTGCCTATGTCCAGTTCAAGTATTTGGCCCTAAACATTTCTCAGCATTACTGATGATGAATTATCACCTTTTAAATTGCTGTTCAAACCAAATCACAAATCACAATTGGTTTGCCATTAAAACCAATTAGTAAAAATCTAATTGAGAAATTCCTTACTAATAAATGAGTTCTAAAACTTTAGATTTTAAGTGGGTTTTGTGTGTGTGTGTGTGTGTGTGTGTGTGTGTGTGTGCATGCTTTTGTGTGCTTTTATGAGCAAAAGAATAACGTGAGTTGATCAAAGTCAGACCTTATTTCTGACCCACATGGTACCAGAACAAGACTCTAACCTTTAGAAATGCTTGACAGAAAGTTCTGGATGATGCCTACAGAGGATCTGGTGTTAATACACAGTAAAGCATGGATCTATTTAACTAATATTAACTAAAACTCCTAACTCGACTACAAATAAGAATGCCCATAATGGATTTAACATTTTTAACAAGTTTAGACATGCTAATCTAGCTATCCACTGCTATATAACAAATTACCACAAATGTAGCAGCTTAAATCAATATACGACTATTATTACATAAAATAGGTGTGTTAGGCTTAGCCTGTCCTAACTTACCCTGTCCTCTACTCGGTCTCCAACAAGCTGCAATCAGAGCTTGGCCAAGCCTGAGGTCTCAGTAGAAAACATGGGACAGAGTCTACCTTCAAGCTCACTTACGTAGTTGTTGGTAGGATTCAGCTCCTTGGGGCTACTTGAGGGTGCCAGTTTCTTGCTGGCTGTAGGCCAGAGACAGCCTTAAGTTTTTTTGGCACCCAATAGCATGGAAACCTGTTCCAACAAAGCCAGCTAGGGGAGGATCTGTTAGCAAATGGAAGTCACCATCTTATGTGGCACAATGATGAAAGTGACATCCCATCATTTTTGCTGTGTTCTTTTACCATCGAGTTGCTAAGCCAGCCCATGCTAAGGGGAAGGGATGATGCAATGTCTGAATTCTCAGAGGCAGGATCATGGGGCACATCTCAGAGTCTACCACAGAGAGTAGTATAAAACCCAGGCCCACCCTCACATATTAAACTCATTTCAGCTTAAAGTTTGCACTTGAACCTCTACTACTTAGCTGGGAACACTACTGGGAACTACTTAGTGTTCCCATTTATTGTGGCCCATCCTAGGCAGGCTGGAAAAAACTCATAGAAGCCCACCTCTTCCTACCAAAGTACTGGAAATTGTCAAGGTTGGAAAGACTCTCAGAGTTGCCTTAAACAGCCTTTCACTTAACTAAGGTGGGATACTGAGGCCTGGTTAGGAGGTCTCAGAGCTCAAGTTCAAAGCCACACACAAGCAGTTTTTACTCAAAATCTATTCAGAATCTCAGTGCTGCTGTGTTGAAGTGGGTCCTGGGCCTCTAAAAGTTGTGCATCTAGATATAGACATTTTTGTTTTCACAAAGTTTGCTTCTAATGAAATGTCTCAGTAAATGAGATGGCTGCATAAAAATAATGCTGGCAAGGCCCAGCACTTTTTCCCAGTAGCCTATGATGTCCACAGTTCCTGCCAACAGCACAGGGCTGATTCAGGGTACAGGATGGAGTCCAGACACTCATCTGAGGGTGCTAATTGGTGATCTCCAGATATGACAAACTCAAGGTCTGGCTAGCAGATGTGTTCTGTTTGGCTCATACAGTGTTTATAAAATTCTGAATTTGTTGCTAACATTTTAAATTCATGAGTTTCCTATATATGTCTGGATTTCTGGATTCTCATGGAAAATCTGGTCAAACTAGGTCCAAATGGAGCATGCCCAGAATTGGCTGGGGCTGCACAGCCCCTTTACTTGGGATGTGTGCTCTTGAATGTACTTTAGCTCACACCTGCCCACCCAAGTCACCACCTGGCATCTGCAATAGCCCTCACATATGCTAACCCTTCCATTTTGCTCAAGAAGACCCAGCAAAAGCAGGCCGGGCTTAGTGGCACCCTCCTATAATCCCAGCACTCAGGAAGCTGAGGTAGGAGGATCGGTATGACTCTGAGGCCAGCCTAGGCTACAAAGTGAGTTCAAGGCCAGCCTGAACTGCATAGCAAAACCCTGTCTCAAAAAGACAAATAAATAAATAAAAAATACACTGACTAAGGTGTAACAAAAAGTGAAGGGGAGAAAAGGGACCAAACTGTCCATTTTTCCATAAGCCCCTGATTTTAGAAAAGGTTGAGATTACAAAGAAGCTGCATCTAGCTATGAGTGCCCATATCGATCTAAACAAGGCAAGAAAAAAATAAAGCTCTCAGTTACATCATTTTCTAAATCAAATTTTGAAATTGATTTTAAAGTATTTTTAAAAATTTATTTATTTATTTAGTACTGGGGATCAAACTCATACCCTCATGATTGCCAGACAGGCTCCTGTGCTGCTGAGCTAAACCCTTCCCCTGATTTTAAAATTTGCCTGAGAAATCCAATTCATCTATTACATACAGATTAACAAGATTTGGCCTCTTCTAACTTTTACTCCCTGATAACAAACTGGCACAACAACCATCTTTCAAAGTTAAGGAACAGTGGATTTGAGGTGATATCAAACTGCACAGAAAACATCTATGAGATTTCCTTAAATAATTTAATCAAGTGCAAAGTAACAGCATGCAGAGGAGCCTCAAAAAGCTGGTAAGAGTTCATACAGTGCTTTACTAATAATCTTTCCTATGAGACTGTGCTCATGGGCCAAAAATCCTGCTTCAAAGACATTCAAACTGCAATTCTCCTTACAGTCTGCACATTACATATCACAAACTAAATGTTTTCTTGGATTTGTCTCTGCCAATGTATTTCTTTTCACTCATTTTTATTATACCTTTGGGGACATTCGTCTATTGTCAATGAAAGCTGACTTTTTAGTATACATCATGAATTAGAAATTTCATAGATCTTTTTGGTATTGCCACTGATTATAATAAGTGCACTCCCAAAAGCAAATGAATCATTGTTTCCATCACCTATCTAGGAAAAGGCCAGGGAGAGTCATCGTGCATTAACACCTAACACTGTAATAATTTGTTCTCTCATGATGTGCAAAACCTGTTACATGCAACCTCAAATAACTCTCAACTGAGTTTTTATAAACTCAAATAAGGAAAAATAACTCTCAACTGAGTTTTTATAAAGGAAAGTCACAGCTTTCTAAATATATTTTGGGAAGACAGAGTTAAAATGCTATGACGCTGATTGAGCAGTCTGAATAACAGATTCTTACCACTACAACATCACATGATGATGGTGTAGGAATATTCAACAATTCAAAGTTTTGGCTGCTGTTAATTTTTCTAACTTGGAGTAATACATGAATTGGGAATACTGGTTGGCCATATTTCTCCGTTTGATTAGGAAGCTGAAGAGTTAATGTCAAAATCAGGAAAGTGTATTATTCATAGGGGTTTCTGGACAAGTCCAGCCCCACAGCTTGGATCCAGTAGCTTACACTCAACATTTCCAGAAACAAATTCATTATCTTTCATTCATTCATCTTGGCTCCTTCTCCAGATGTCTCCAATTTCCCTACCATGGTTTCTAGTTCCTCATTGCACAGATCTTGGGATTATGTGTCAGTGCATAGATGTAGATGGCCAAATTGTACATTCCCTATCTACCTGCTGCAGCCCTGCTTCCAGTCCCACCAATGTCGGCCCCGAGTCAGGTCTTCACCAATTTATCTGAGAACAGGGCTACAGGAACAGTTCATCCCACTTCAGCTCACTCTAGGCAGCCGGTATGCTTTCCTAGCCCCTTATTCTGACAAAGCCCTGCTAGACAGCCTTGCTCCTATTCTCAAATCTCCACAAGCAGGGCTCAGTTTTGCTTCCCACTTCCGCATACTGTCAACACAGATCATTCAGTGCTGGTGCGACGTAGGCAAAAGTAAATATTTGTGGAGAGATAAACAGAAATGTCAATGGATCCCCGCTTACTCTAACACTGAGGGTTAAAAGGAACCCAAAGCTATTCCACCTGTTCTATCCCTGGTCCCATTGGATCAGTGGGTCTAGTCCTATTAGACAAATGATGATTTTGACATCCCAAATTACTGGATAACTTAGATGTTACTAACTGTGTAAAGACATTTTTGATGTCACACTGGGTGCTATGGAAATCCAGTGAGTAGAGGCCAGGGATGTTGCTAAACATCTCTCAATACACAGGGTAGTACCCATAACCAAGAAAGTTTCAGCCAATGATGCTGGTAATGCTAAGGTTGAGAAACTCTACTCAAGATATGCTACAGAATCCCTCCAAAATAGACTACTATCTGCAGTACCCACTCCTTCCTCCAGGGTCTCCTTTTCATTCTACCAAGTCTTCCTCCTGAAATCCCATCTACCCTGCACAGCCCCACTATGCTACAGAGCCTGCCTCCCTCCCTCCTTTACTCATTCAAGCACCCAAGTTCTGGGCATCCACACTACAATGTTGAGTTGCAGCAGTGGCTGAATATTCAATAGTAGCCAAGATGATAGGTTCCACTCCCTAAGTAAGACTTCATAGAACAGTGGAGGAGATGAACAACAAAGTATATAACTAGGCAAGTTATACATGTTTGCTACGATTTCAGAAGTGAATACTATACACATGAATACTGTTTAAGAGGCAGGGGTGAGACCACACCAGGACATGCAGGGCTTGTGAGAGGTTTAAAGCCCCTGTCTGACTTTGTGTCTCCATCTCCTAAAACCTTTATGTGGTATCACAGAATCCAGATTCTCAGGCATGAGTATCTATATTCAAATCCCATTTCTCCACGATGTAGTTTCCTTAACTTCTCTGGACCTTATTTTCCTTATATGCAAAGCATAACAGAACCTTCCTTGAAAAGAACTGAGAAGTTAATACATTTGGATTAGGCATAAAGTAAGTGGTCAAATGTGAGCAACTGTTAGTTACCATGACTACTGTTCAGTCACCTCAACCCTTTTCAGCAGACACAAGGCTACCAGAGTACTGTCTCTTTGTTCCTACAGTACATGGTAGGGTTCAGAAAATAACTGATGAGATTATATACCTACATATTTTGTCTTAACATCTTTTCTTTCACATACAGCGGATACCGCTTTGGTTACAAAACGACCAAGATGGCTAGCTTTACAGCAGCCTGGAGGCTTTCTGGCTAAAGAGCAAATACCAACGAAATGCAATTTTTGCACTTCCTCACAGTAGCAATCTGCACAGTGAATCACAATCTAAATGTCTTCAGCAATACCCTTCATTTTCTCAGGGGACTAATCTTATTTTAGTGGTAAAAAACAGTAGCTAAACAATATTCACCACTCTGGGACTCTTTCTGGTGTAACAATCTAAAAATTCCACAGTAAAACTGTCAGACTTAACGCAGCAGATCAGAGTGTCCTTCATTAGTGGTTGCTTAGGGATTGGGGGCTGGTGACAGCTATGGGGCACAGGGTTTCTTCTGGGGTGACGAAAATGTTCTAACATTGACTGTGGTGATGGTTATACAACTCTGTGAATGTATTAAAACCCAATGAATTGTACACTTTAAAAGGGTGAATTGTATGGTACGTGAAGAGCGGGGTTTTTTTAAGTATCTTTCAGGAGTCTGCTCCCCCACCCAATTAATTAACTGGGACAGCAATCCTGAGTCTCCAAAATATTCAACCACCAAGTAAATTTACCTAGCTTCTCTTTTCTTAGCCTAAATGCATCCAAAAGGTGGTTTTTGAGATACACAAAATCTTCTGAGTCATGGCTTGGCTGCCACACTTGCTATCTGGGGATGGGGGACTTGCCAAAGTCTTTATCTGTAAGTCCTCAGAAAGCTAAGACAGCAGATGGCCAGGACTTCTTGACCAGGTGGCTTTCAGCATCCCTGGCTTTGGCCTATACTGTGCTGGACAACAGTTAAAGAGACAAAAGACATTTCTGGAACCCTCTCCCACTTTTTAGAAGCAAAATTCCATTTGGGTTTTTCCTGTTTTTGTGGATGACTGCTGCAAGTTTTGCACCCCCATTTTCCTGTTTCCCTGCTGAGAGAGCAAGTAGCGGCTAGCCTAAGCAGAGCTCTGGGGACAGCTGAAAGGCATGTTCTGGGGGTAGATGCAGCCTTGTATGTTCACAGAGGCTGTGAAGGTGAGAAGGTAACCCTTACTCCAGGCAGCTACGGCTCCAGTAGATGGTACTATGTACCTAATGAGCAAAACTCCCCATAGCAGATGATCTGAATAGGGTATATACTTGCAGGTCTGCCTGGTGTGGTCAAGCTAGGGATTCTACTGGTTTGTTCAATATCTCACTTTCAGCTTGTTCTATCCAGAGAATCCATTGTCCCTTAGGCACACACACAAGAGAACCAGAGCAGTGCATTCATTCATGTTTGTCAATCTGTGAAATAGCAAATGATCACCGAACGTCCATAACTGCCAGCCACTGTTCTATGCTAGACTGGAATCTATGTAGAGGTAGGAAAAAACAGCGAAGTCACAGGAAGAAATGCACCATTATGAGTTGCCATTAGTGTCACAAAGGAAAAAATGGGTCAAAGCAAGTGGCAAGGACATAATTTACAAATAGACAATAATCACAGGCTTCTTCAACTGTGATCTGAAGAAAGAAAATGCATTAGAGAAGAAAAAGAGAGGGGCAGAGAAAGCCATGTCAAGGGGTGATGGATCCTGCATTGTTTTAAAGCAACCACTCTGAATGCTGCACAAAGTGGGTTTGGGGGCACAGGAGATAGGGAAGATTGCTGGTACTGTCCAGGTTAGAATGGAGCTGGGGTCACTGTGGTAGGAACTAGGAAAGACAAGGCTGGATACAACCACGGTGTGCTCTAGGGGTTG
>RJWT010015158.1:0-20607 GCA_004365215.1 Cuniculus paca
TAACTATTGTTGATTTTCTATTATCTTGTTTTGAAATCCTGTGTGATTTACACTGTCTTGTTTTGATTGGCTTTATTGTTTTATTTTGCTTGGTTTTATTCTCTCTAAAATCAAATTTTTTTATGTATTTGTTTAAATATAGCCATAGGTTGCTTCACAAAAGGGATATATTCTGAGCAATGTCATTAGGCAATTTTATCACTGAACCAATGTTATCAAGTGTAGTTACACTGACCTTGACCTATAGGATCTAGAAATACATAAGTAAAAGATGAGGGCAGAAACTACAGCAAAGTGGCCATGGTCAGAAGCACCAAGGATTGCCAGGGACCCCAGGAGCAGAGGTCCAGGCAGGTTCCCCATGGAATCTCTGAAAGGAACCACCCTTGGTGATACCTTGATTTGGGCTCCAGCCCCCAGAACTCTGTCCTAGACCACTTGGTTTGTGGTCATTGATTATAGTAGCCCTAAGAAGCTAACCACTACATGGAAAAAAGCCTGAGAGGCCTCAAAAGTATTTGAGGGAGTTGGTAAGAGCTGGAGTCTCCCAGCTTCACTGTGGGTGGCAGCAGCCAGAGCAAGGTTTGAGCACAGGAAAGAGAGGTGCCACCTCCATCCATCCCCTGGAAGCCCAGAGCAACAGGAGCTTCAATCAGGTGAACTGACAACTCCCCTAAAGCCCTTCCAGGGTCTCCATCACAGTCCTGTATGGACTGGTTAAGACACAGAACAGCCTCCCAGAAGGATCTCCTGTGGCTGGAGGGGGCTGGGCAGGGGCTCCAGGGGCCACCTGCATCAGTTCATCCTCAGACCCATTAGTGGTCCTGTGGCTTCTGTCCCATCTCCTTCTCCAGAGTATGGTTGCTGGCAGGAGCCTGTATATGTAGCACAGAGACAGTCAGGATGTCCTCTAGAGAGGCCTACTCCAGAACTCAAAATAGCATGAAATTTAATTTTCCACCTATTTGACAAGGCTTGGACTGGGCCCCAATCAGCAACAGAGATAAGGGTCCTCGGGTTCAGGGTGTGGGCCAGCTGGGTCCGAGGCAAACACTCCATGGTCCCCCAGCAGGCTGTGTGCAGGTGAGGCTGATCTGCAGTGCTCCCCCCGTGGGGCCCTGGTTGCTGGGTGCTAAAGCAAACGGGGTCTGTTTGCCCAGTCTGTGATGACAATGCCGTCGCCAAATATTTGCCAGCCTGGGGTGGTTGCAGAGCCCAGCTATAAATGCTTGAGCCCAGGTGGAAGTAGGCCTGCTGGACGAAGAGGTACACCCTGGCCAGGTAGGAGCAGGGCCTGGGCTGGGCTGGGAGGCTGCTGGGGTACCACACACTGGGGGCTGGGAGGTTTTTGCTCCGGGGATTTCCCAGGATCCCCTCCTTGTGTGTCCTCACTGGACATTTCCTATAGCAGAGCGAGGGAGCAGCTCAGCAAGGGAGGTCAGCTCAGAGTGGTCAGCCAGGTGGGGAGGCCCCAAGTGGCTCCCCTCCTCATCACTACCTAGCAGCCTCAGGAAACCGGGGAAGAGCAGGTGCCTCGATCACCTGACCCTGAGGAGCACCTGTCCCAGAGTTTTGGCCACTCATTCCTAGTTCCCCTTCACAAGCTTAGCACCTTTACTCCCTCCTATTGGGGGGCAGCCACCTTCCTCTGTGTTGTGGAGGGGCCTGGTAGCATCTGTCCTTGGGGTGAGGTTCAAGGATTCGGAAACTGTCAGCTAGACAGCAGGAGAGCCAGTCACCTCTCAGCCCCTACCCACTTTCTTGGACTCACTCCTTGGCGCCTTCTCCTACTGTGTTAAGTTAAAACCTAGGGTTGTGCCTGGGGGGCTGGATGAGAAGGGCTGAGTTAGGAGGGCCTCATAGCCTCCAATGCTCCCAACAGCAGCCACAAGGGGTCTGGGCAAGATCAAGGTGGTCGCCAAGCTTCTGCTTTTGATATCACAGCAACCCAGGCTAGGAGAAGCCCAGCTCCCTCCTCACTTCTCTGGGCAGCCCACCCTGGGAAGAGCCAGGCCACTGCAGTTTCTCTCATCCCTCTACTATGTCTGGACTGAGTGACTGCAATTTTAATGATTCTAGTGGCACAGTCCCTTCCGACTGACCCTACAAGAAAGGGTCTGACTGCTCCTGCAAGAGAACAGACACCCACCAGAAACCCACATCTGTGCCTTGCAGGCTCCCCACCACACTCTATTGGCCACATGCCCACCATCAGCATCCGCCTACCTCTCCTCCCTGAGGAGCGCAGCAGCACCCTCAGGAGAGCCAAGCAAACCTTGAGTCTATCAAGGTGCTGCCAGCCCTAACTGCTAACCTGCTCCTCTACCTCCTTCCTCAGCTGGCATTTGCTATCCCAGAGTCCCCAGGAGTTCAGGGACAGCAAGGAGATGGCTGCTGGTGTGATCCAGCCACTCTGTGACTTCCAGCTGAAGCTGCCATCCCATCAGCCCTTCCTGCCCTCTGAACCAGAGCTCCCAGAAACTTCTGAGGAAGAAGAGGAAGAGGAGGAGGTGGAACAGGAGCTAGAGCTGGAGGTTAAAGGGCCAAGGGGTTGCAGCCTGGCTCCGCAGAGCCCAGAAGTGGCCCCTGAGGGCCCCGACAGCCCTGAGACCCCGCAGCAACTGCTCCGCTTTTCACAGCTCATCAGTGGTGACATCCAGCGGTACTTTGGCCCTAAGGACAAGGGGCAGGACCCAGACTCCTGTGATATCTACGCTGACAGCCACTCAGCCAGCTGCTCTGCCCGGGAGCTATACTATGCAGACCTGATGTGCCTGGCCCAAGGCGGGCCCTCGGAGGATGGGGAGGCCACTGACTCCGGGGTCTGCTCAACTTGGGGGCTGGAGGGACCAGTATATAGGCCTATAGATGGGGTGCCACCGCTGGGACCCCTGGCTGAGCTCTTTGACTTTGGGTTACGGCAGTTCTCAGGCCCAAGCACATCTGCTGGTCACAGGCTGAGACTAGAGCAGAAATATGGTCACATCACACCCATGACCCAGAGGAAGCTACCCCCATCCTTCTGGAAGGAGCCAGCGCCCAGTGCCTTGGGCCTGCTCCACCCAGGTACGCCAGACTTTAGTGACCTGCTAGCCAGTTGGTCAGCTGAGACCAGCCCCGAGTTGCAGGGTGGAAGCACCCAGACGCTGGAGGGAGCACAGTTGGCTGAGGCCTAGCAAGTGAGCAAGGGACAGGAGAGCACTGGGTATATCAAGGTTTGCCCAAACTTTCCTACTTTTCCCTCCAGGCAGCTTCACAGCTGGCTCACCAGCTCAGGCAAGTCCTCTCTAGACCCAGGGGCAGGGTCTGGGCTTTTGCTGAGGTCTGGACCTACAAACATCAGGGCAAGAAGTCAGGAACAGTGGAGGCATCCAGATCCAGGCCTCAGCTCTTGGCTCCAGAGCCTCCCACAGCACAGGGTCCTCACAGTTGTACCCACAGGAGCAGGGGGCACAGGCAGAACTACAGCTCCCTCAGGCCATGGGCCTACGTGCTGATGCCCCCTTCAAAGAGGTCTATATCCTGCCAGGCCAGCCCACCCGATTCAGGTCAGTGGCAAAGGACTACCAGGAAGGGGCCCACATCAGGCCAGCCCTCACCATTGCCCCACACACCATGAGGCCCAAGTCCATGGTCTCTGGGCAGGTGGCAGGGCCACAGACTATGGGACAAACCATATTTTCTTCAAGGAGAGGCAGGAAGAGGGGGCAATGCCCAATTATATGAGCAAATATGGCTGTTTACCCCCCAGATGAGTACCAAGAAGCTGCTTCTGCCAGTGCTGGATCAGGTGATGGCCACTGGGCTGGGGATGCAGAGGCCTGAGCCTCAGGCATGCAGCTTCTCGGTGCCCTTCCTCCCCATGTCCCTGCCAGTGATGTAGGTGCATCCCGGGGCAGGGCTGGGTCCTCTGTGAAGAACCAGATGGGGCACTTTCTTCCTGGTACAGTGGGATTCTCAGACTGCCATGGAAAGTAACAGGCCAGGCACTGGGCTAGGCAGGACAGGAAGGCGCCTAGAGGCTGAGGGACTAGGCCTTTTGACCTTGCTCCCTCCCACTGCTCCATCCTGGTCAGCCCCACAGGCCCCTGGGGAGGACATCACCAGCAGGCAGCAGGGGACTATGGTTCCCACAGGTACAAGAGCTAGCACGTTTATTTCTGGGGAAAGCCCACAGGATCCCTGTGGGAAGTCTCTGACATAGCTTCTGGCCTCTGCTGAGCCACTCGATTCAAGAGGATGGCCTTCCACTGAAGCCACCTGCCAGAGACACCACTCAGGGCCAACGCCCCCTTCCACCAACCTCCCTGTGGCTGGCCACTGCCCTCAGGGAACCCCCAGCCCCTTTCCTGGACCCAGAGTCTAGGAAGAGGCTGTCAAGCTCCTGCTGCCCACCTCACGGCCTGATAGATGCCCCAACAGTTCACAGGAATCTGCTCGCCAGGGGCCACATCCTTGATGAAAAACCGCTGCCTCACCAGGGACATGAACACCCGCCTGCTGCCCAGCGTTAGCGGCCATGGGCCCTCCTCGCTCCACAGGTGCAGCATGCTCTCCCGCAGGGCTGCTATCTCCTCTGAACGCTGCAAGATGGACACAGGGGCGCCAAGCGGGGGTGAGACGGCTGCTGGAATGTGGAAGTTGACCACAGAGCAGGGTGGGGGAGAGAAGATGGCAAACAGAGGCTTATCTCCCCCTTATCTTCAAGGAAAGGCTCAGCATCAGCCAGGCACAGTCCGTTTGTGGGCTCCTTGGGACCCTCTGGGGGACTGTAGAGCTGGAGGACTCGGCTAGGCTGGGGTAGAATGGGGTCAGGGCTGTGGGCTCCATCTCACCAGCTTGGTCTCGGTATTAAACTTCAAGTTCTGGATGGTCTTGTTGGCCTGGATGCTGGTTTCTATCTTAATCATTTGCTTCTGAAACTAAATACAGCCTCATTTATGACACAGACTGAGGCTCCTGCTAGTTTCCAGCTTCCTCGAGTCCCCAACCCAGAATCACTGGAGCAACTCAGAGCTTAGGCAAGTGGTGGGCACGGCAGCTTCCCTGGGCCCAAGGGTACCGTGGCCAGCTTGCCCTGGATTTCTGCAATCTTCCTCCCGGGGTTGTCCTCCTTGAGCAGTTGCACAGATGACAGCAGAGTGGCCAGCTCCTGCCGCACAGCCCTGACCTCGAACTCTCTGTGGGCATGGAGGACGAGCTATGGTCCAGGGCAAAGCCAGTGGACAGGAGGCTTGGGCCTCAGTGAATGGCAGAAGGGGAGCTTGATGGACCATGGAGGCTGCACACAGGGAGATGAGCCCAGACTGGGGCTGGATGGCCTAGGGAGGGGATGGAGCTGCCACAGCACCCAGGGACTTGGGGAGCACTGTGGGGACCAGTGTAGCCCAGGGATAGTCAGTGGAGCTCCTGACTTTCTCTCAGGATTGCTGGAGGCCAGCTGATACCCTTACCTGGCCTTGCCCTCTGCCAAGATCTTCAGGTCTGCATCACTCTTGTGAAGGATACACTTATCTGAGACACCTTCTATCTGAAATGTGGAGCACAGCCAACTGGTGGAGCTCCAGGCCAGTTCAGGCCCAGCAAAGGCAGCACAGGGAGGGGTGAGGGGGAAGGGGAGAGAAGGTCTCTGTCTTTGAGACTAGTTGTGCCCACCCAGAAAAATACCCTGCCTCCAACCTTTACCCACCTGTTGGGGGAGGCGGTCTACCCTCTCTTGAACCTCCTGCAGGTGGGCTGCAACCTCTTTTTGCCTCTGGGCCAGGTCCTCGAGGGACTTCCTCTCTACACCTTCCCACTGAGTCTTTGTCTGGGATTCAGACATCCAGTGAGGTGGGAGGCCAAAGGAGGAGGTGGATAGACAGATGGATAGGGCTAAGTAGAACCCAGCCACAGGGAGACCATGGGAGGAGGGATGGTGCACCCCTGAGAGCAGTACCCCCATGTCCACTTCTGATTTCGAGCACACTGATGCACAGACCCACACAGCCCAGGATGGCCTGGCCAGGCATCTTGGGGGATAGACACACTGGACAGGGGAAGACAGTCCCAGACAAGGCCACCAGGCTGAGCATAGCCACATCCCCAAGAAGGCCAACTGCTGCCCACCAAAAGCAATAGGGACAGGGACAGAGAGAGGGCCAGCCACCCTGGAGGAAAACCACAGAGGCTAGGGTCTGGGGCCCTGCTGGAAGCTGTTCTGATCACACACCCTGAAGGGCTGCAGGGCTGGCCATGGATCCAACCCCCAGGCCAAAGGGTAACACCCATGACCATGACAGCACTAGTCACAACAGCCAAAAAGAGAAACAACCTGCATGCCTGTTAACAGACAAGTGGATAACAAAATGTGGACTGTCCACAGAGGGAATGTTCTATAGCCATCCAGCGAACGAGACACTGGCCCACACTGAAGCAGGGGACCGTGAGGAGATCGTGCCCCATGAGAGAGGCCAGAACCCAAAGGCCACACATTGCATGCCTTCATGATGTGATATCCAGAACAGGGAAACCACAGAGACAGAAAGTAGGTTAGGGGTCAACAGGGGCTGGGGACAAGGTGGGGAGATGCTGAGAGGTCTGATGACAAAGTTCTACACTGCAGCAGTGGCTATACATTGCAGGAATACACGAAAACCACCGAGCCTCACTCCTGCGGGGTGAGTTGCCTGGGGTGTGAACTGCATCTGAATAAAGCTGTGCCCAAAAACAAGGAAAACAACACCCGGGCAGAGGCTGCCTCACTGCCCTCTGTATGGGACCCAGGGATATCTAAAGGCCATGGGCAGTGGTGGCAGGCCCTCAGACGCCTCTGTAGCAAGAACTGGGTAGAGGCTGTGGCAGGAGCCACTCTTCTTTGAACAGGAGGCCCTGGACAAGGGTCACCCAGGACTGAGAAGAGTCACTGAGTTGAAAGCTGGGTCACCTGGGTTGGGGGAAAGTCACTGTGAGCACAGTCCAGGGCTAGAGTCACCTGACCTGGGGACAGCTGCCCAGTGGCTCAGGGCAGCTCAAGCTATCCTTCCAGAGTCCCCTTCCTGCCAGACTGTGTCAGTACTCACCTCGGACAGCCTCAATCCTAGTGTCTGCTCCTGCAGGTCTAGCCTCCAGCTCAGGGCCAGACAGTGCTCACCCAGGTCCTTCAACTGCTGAGCCAGCTTGGCCACTGATCTTTCCAGGACCTGGCTCTTTTCTTGGAGCTACAGAGGACAGAAAGTGAGTAAGAGAGGGCCTGGCTAGGGATTTATACCCTATGCACGGGGGGGGGGGGGGTCTCTATCACACACACACACACACACACACACACACACACACACACACAAACCTGCTTAGCCCTTACCAGCTCCATTGCACCTTGTGTCTCCTGCTGGGCCAGCCTGCTTGCCAGCTGCACAGCCTCCAGGTTCTCCTGCATGTAGGAGGCCAACTCTCCAGCCTGACTTTCTTCCAATCCCACCTTGGAAACCCTAGGGTTGGTGCCACATAGACTTGGTCAGTGGAGGCCAACCAGTTGCTCAGTACTGGGCCCAGGAAGGGGAGCCAAGTTATTAGCTCTAAAACCTTCTAGGAACTCCACAAATCAGAGGACATGATATTGTCACATGATATTGTCACCAAGAGGGGTGGAGGGACAGGAGCCCCCTACCAGAAGGGCTGCTACTCCATCTTGATGTGTCCAGAGGTAACTAGCACTCTACTTGTGGCCACTGGGACTGGAGGGAGGCAGGATTATTCATTACTGAGCTGGGCCTCTGTGGTCAGTTCCTAGATGACAGATAGGGTGTCCCACCCAGCCCTACAGCTCCCTACAGTCTGAGGATACACACCGGGCCTTCTGCTCCATCAGCAGGATATGGCTCAGTGACATCTGGTTCTGCCGCACGAACTTGGTGAGCCGAACCACAGCTGCATCCAGACCCCGGCACTGTTCCCGAAGGCAGCCCTCTTCCTCTTGCTGCAGGGAGCCAGCCCTGAGTCTCAGTGCTCACTCTGGCTCCACCCAGCACCCAGAAACCAGGGCCCACCTCATGCTGTCCCCACAGGGCCTGGACACGTTCCTCAGTCAGCTCCTGAAGTTTCTGCCAATGGCCCTCCAGCTCCTCTCGCAGGCTTCTCTCTGCCTCCAGCCGCGTGCCTTCCAAGGCCTTCATTCTCTGTAGATGCATGGCCATTGGTTGAGAGTCTGTACCTGCCCAGCTGTACTGGCACCACAAATAGCAAGGTTGAGCATGCTGTGAGCCCTACCTGCTCCAGAGCCAGGAAGCTCTTCTGTAAGAAGCTACACAACTTGGCCTCCCTCTTCAGGAAGCGGAGGCTCATCTCCTCCCCAAGTTTGGTCAGCTGGGCCTGGTGAGGGGCCAGAGTCACTGCCAGCCTTCCCACTGGACACTTTGTCTGCCCCTCTTCTTGGTGTCCTTGAGGTTGAGTCATATCTCCTCAATGGTCCATCAGCCCAGCCAAGTTGGGCTTGCCTCACTCTGGGCAGGAAGGTAGGCAGGGTGGACTGGAGCCACTGTCCCTCAGAGGACCAGACTCCGGGGTCATGAAGGGCCTGAAGGCCAAGCTCACATGGGTCCAGACATGCTCAGTACCATCAAGACTCCCAGATGCAGCCAGGGGGCTGCAAAGTGGCCACCACATCCAATACAGGTTGGAGACTCAAGCAGGGAAGTGGATGTGAATGTGTGAATACCCTCACCCATGTGAGAACACCCTTGGTCATGTGCCCTATGCGGGGGGCTGCTCCCTCCCATGTGTGCTCTCCTTCTGCCCCATAAATCTGAAGGTCCTAGAGGGGACAGCCAGCTCTCTGGCCATCTATTTCACAGGGCCTAGGCACCAGACACCTTGTCCATGGCACGGGGCTCTTCTGCCATCAGCCCCAGTGCAGAGGCCCTAGCTGGGGCCAGGAAACCTAACCATAGCCTGTGGCAGACGGCCTTGGACAGCCTTCATTCTGCTCAAGAGCAGCCAAAGCCCCCACATGGGGCAGCTTCCCCCCTACTCAGGATGTCGGGAATCTTCAGCCTAATATCTCTGCCCTTCCCACAGAGCCAATTCATTAACTTCTTACCTGGCAGTGAGACAGGAGCTGGCTAACTCCAGCCTGCAGAACTATGGGGGAAACTGGACAACCACCACCCTGCGCCCTGCCCTGTGACGAGCCTGGATGTGCAGCAGAATGTCAGGCTGTTTACAGAACTGAGAAGCTGGGTCATGGAGATGTGGGATGGTTCTGTCTCCCACCTGACTCCACAGAAAAGCTCCTCCTAATGGTCACTGTTGCAGGGGGAAACTGGGCCCTGGGAATTTACAATTCTCTCTTCCTGTAGATGGAAACATTGAGGCTGAAAATGGCCATTAGAGGAGCTTTAGTGCTGACACTGTCTCCTGAACCCGGAGGGAGAAGGGGAGGCTGCAGCAACCAAGATAGCTGGCCATAGTCTTCTGTGATGAAGAACCACTCCAAAAAATCATGTTGCTACCAGCCATGTTGCTGCTGAGCACTGAAATGTGGATAATATGGCCAAGAAACCAAGTTATAAATTACCTAAAATTGTAGGTAATGTCAATGGGCAGTGCCACTATGGTGAGAGGCCACCACACAGGGCAGGGCAAGACGGGAGTCCTCCTCATGTCCCACCCATAGGGAAATTCAGCTGCAGGGACCTGCACTGATGGCCAAGGCACAGGTTGGAGACACTGGGGTCTCCTTCCACACTCTGTTGGTGGACCGTGACTGGGCTAGCCCTGTCTGCCAAGTGGTACCTGCATCTTGGTCACCTCATGGTCCACCTTCTGGCTGGTGTCCTCCTGGATCTTCTGCAGAGAGCTGCAGGCTGCCTCCCGGGCCTGCTCTTCCTGCTTCAACCACTCAGTCAGCTTGGCTAGCCTAAGGGCAGGCAGGTGGGGTGACACCAGCTCAGCTGCCTGGATGCCCAAACTGGGTAGCCACAGGGAGGCTGACCAGGCCATGGGACACAGTCTTCCCCAGGCCAGGGTAAACAACCCACTAAGGAGGAGCACAGACAGACCTTGGAGTCCTCAGTGAAAGGGACTGCAGCAGGTCTGAGGCCTCCCAACAGCCAACAGCTCAGCACTGGGGGTAGGGAATGCCCTTTTCATACTGTTGCACCACAGGGCTGGTGCGTGGTGAGCCCTAGGCACGTGCAGGTGGGTGTGGTGTCAACCCACCTGAGGTTGGCCTCCTGCCCAGAGCCCTTCCGCTCCGCATCCTGCAGCGCCTGCCTCCTCCTGATCTGAGCCAAGGCTTCTCGGACCTCCACCAGCCTGGCACACAAAAAGCCCTATGCTAGCTAGGGCAGGTTATGAGGTCTCTGGGGCCGTGTGTGGCCCTACAGTCAGTGCCCTACCACTTCCCAGGGTTAGACTCAGCCTTTCAGAGTTGGACCATGCATGGGTATTGTGTACAGAAACCTGAGGCCAGTGTCTGGGCTCCAGTATAGCCCCACTCCCTTCACTTCCTCTGAAGCCTGGCCCTATGGTGTATGTGAAGGTACCTTTTGTCCAAGATCTGCATCTGGTTCTGGTTCTGAGCCCCAGGGAACTGTAAGGAGGAAGGTGTGGGGCTGGCCAGGCTGCATCTGCCATCCACCGTACATCTCTCTAGCACAGACTCAGGTGGCGATATGGAAGGTAGGCTCAGGGTCCAGAAGGCAGTGGCCCTAACCCCCAGGGAAGGAAGACTGGTCTGTGGGTGGGGGGCTCACCACCTGTACCTCCTTCTCCGGGACCTGGGCCACACGCTTCATCTCTTGCCACAGCTGCCGGAGCTCCGAGGACTGCAGCTGCATGCGCCCACGAACCTGCAACAGCTCCCTCAGCAGGCTCAGAGAAGCCTGCTCACAGTGCGCCTTGTGTCCTCTCAGTGACACCACCTCAGCCTGCAACTTGGCTACCCTAGTCAGGGCCAGAGTGAGCTATTCAGGCTGGGCTCACTCTGGAGGCGATGTGGCCCCTACAGCCCTCCTGCCCTATACCCTTTGGGCTTACCACTCTTCCAAGTGCTTGGAGGTATCCTGCTCAGGGGAAGGGGGGCTGGATACCAGGGGGCAGGACTCAGTCCTCTCTGAGCACTCTTCTAGACTCAAGGGCTCAGGGCTGCCCAGACCTTCTACCAGTAGCAGATCTAGGTCCTCCAGGGTGACTGTGCTGGGCTGTGAAGGGGGTGACATCCCTGACAAGGGACTGTCAGCCAGCTCTGCAAGAAGAATGCCTTGGGAAGCCGGGCCTGGTGGCACACACCTGGAATCCCAGCACTCAGGAGGCTGAGACAGGAGAATTGTTGCGAGTTCGAGACCAGCCTGGGCTACAAAGTGAGCTCAAGGCCAGTCTGAATGGTATAGTGAGACCCTGTCTCAAAAACACAGTGGTCAGGGATTTAGCTCAGTGGCCTAAGCGCCTGCTTGGCAAGCACAAGGTTGTAAGTTTGATCCCTGGTGCCGCAAAAAAAAAAAAAAAAAAAAAAAAAAAGACAAGGGCCAGGGACTTAGCTAAGTGGTGTAAGCACCTGCCTGGCAAGCATGAGGTTGCTCCATCCCCGGTGCCACAAGAAAAAAAACAAAACCTTGGGAGCTCAGCCCTCAGGGCAGTACCTCCAACTGAGGTTTGCAGTAAGGACCCAAATCATGGCAGTGACATCTGTTAGCCACCCTGAGCCACAAATCATGGATGCTGTAGGGTCTCAGATCAGATAGGTCTAGAGCCCTGCCTGAGGACATATAGCACCAGGCAGCAGAAACAGGTCAGGGCTCTTATCTAGCCATCTACAGCAGGTGTTTATGGGGTTGACTGGCAGGGTTGTCCCCTGTGGCACCAGGCCCTGTGGGCTTCCAGCTCACCTGACATGGCTTCACCAGCAGCCCTCATCTCTGGATTTAGTCTGGGCTCAGTGCCCCAGTAGCCAAAGCTGGACACTGGACCAGGGTGGCTGGGGGTCGTGCTGTAAAGTTGGGCTGGAAGGCTGTGGAGCCTGGGAAAGTGGGACAGACGAGTTCCTGCCCTTACATCTTGTCTTCTCCCGAGGATCCCTGGGAGGTAGGCACAGTTGGGCAGTAGGGCTATTCTGGAACTATCCTTTCCTTACCAGAACCTTGTGACTTCACAGCCCAACTGCCAGTGAAACCTGAGCCCTCACCTGCCCTGAACAGCCTCCCTAACTGTCATTCCTGGAAAGGCCTGGGGTACAGAGCAGGGCCTTCCTACAAAGTTTCCTTCAGGCCAGACTGGCCCCAGGCAAGCACAGGAGGGCAAGAGCCCAGGAAAGAAAACCACAGCGAATGCTGCAGCCTAGAGTAGGCCCTGAGGGGCTAAGGCCAGCAGCCATTTGAAAGGACATGCTGCCAGAAGACTTCCCATTACCAGCAGCCATACTCACAGTCAAGAGAGATGGGAAGTGAATTCTGATTGTTTTATTTAACCTAATATATCCAAAATATCATTTCAACATGTAATCAATACAAAACAACTATGAAACAGAGATCGTACATGCTTTTTTGGTACCATGTCTTTGAGGCCTGGTGGTTTTTTCATGCCGTTTGGTCCAACTCTGAAACCACCCTTCCCCACTAGAGCACCTAGGAAAAACTGTAGTAAGACAAGATCTGGTCATGTAAGAGAAGAGGGACCTGCACCTATCCAGGACTGTCCCAGGCTTTTCCTGCCCTCATCCCAGTTCTCCCCATGATCACCAGGTCAGGCTGTGAGGAACCCTCAGTCCTTGTAATGACTGCACCAGCAGGAGGGAAGCCTCTTCCCCATGAAGCCACCTGTTAACACCCAATCTGTTGGGGGTGGTTGAACTGTCTGTGGAAACTAGAAAATAGGGAACTAGAAAGAGGGGCCAGACAGAAGAGCAGGGCTATGATGGGCAGGGACAGGGATAGGAGCCGGACAGGTGGGTGAGGTCAATCAAGTATGAGATGCAAAGCCTGGATGGACTAAGGGTAGCATACTGGCATGCCTGCACTTGGGGACATGTGACCCAGAGACCAGAGGCAGCAGATACTGGAGAAGCGTGAAGTTGTGGGGATGGAGATTGGGATAGGGACAGGCTTGGGGGCTCAAGTGAGGGTGGCAGATGTCCTCAACTTCCGTCCTGCAGGGCCCATGGATGGCATAGTGTTCTTTGTTTGGTACCGGGAATTGAACTCATGACCTTGCACTTGCCAGGTAGGTGCTGCGCCCCTGAGCTATATCCCTGGCCTGTGGCATGGTGTTCTTTGAGGTACTGCCAAGCGCAGCAGCAGTTCACAGAAGGCCCAGTCCTACACACCCACAATCATCAGGCCCCAAGTCTCAAGACCCACATCCCAGGCGAGGTGGAACCAAGAGGCTATACTGGTAGGCTGTGTCCAAGGCCTTTATTTCTCATACCCAGGATTGAGGACACTCAGTCTACATCCCCATGGAAGCAAAGGGTGTGTCCTATGGGATGAGACTGCTGGTCACACCTGCCAGTTTTGTGTAGGTGCATGACAGAAAAGTGTCTGACAAAGTGTCCTGTGGGAATGGGCCTGCGGTGACCAAGATACACCAGATCTAGCCTGGCCCACGCAGGAGGATCTCTGAGAAGCTGTGGAGTGGGCAGGCATGGCTTCCTGGGTCCGGAGCTCACCAGCTTGTCCACAGTTACCCAGAGCTGGGCCCAGGCTTCCTGTGAGGTCAACAGGTGCTCCCAGTGAGGTCTGTATTTTATGGTTGCTGTAGTCAGAATGGAAGTCACTACTGACGCCAGGGTCCTCAGGTATGGAGAAGGACCCCACTTTCCCAACTGCTGAATAATGAGCTCAGCTCCAGAAGGCTCAAGTTGTGGCAAAATCAGGTGTCAGGTACTTAGGTGACTCTCGGCTCGAGACCCTGGCAGAGAGCACATTTCACGTGTCTTCTGGGCATGGGGCTGCCCAAGTGGGGTTCCATGGAGTCCCACAGCTCAGGCCCAGGAACCTCAGGCTATGGATGTCCAGAGGTACCCATGGGAAACACAGAAGCAGTGACAGGGTACAGGGCACAGCTTACCTGTCACATACATTGGCCCCTCTTGCTGGCTCTGGGGAAACGAGCATGGGGGAGGGGGCTGGTGCTGCACACACGTTTGATCAAATCCTTAAAGGGCAGGGGGTGAGGCCTGAGGGCCAGGAGGAGCACAGAAGATGCAAACCAGCTGTCCATGATGAGAGTCAGATCCACGCCACCAGGCCCACTCTGGAGGACATTTGCTCCAGGCACTACACCGCCCACGGAGCAAGCCTTTGGTTGAGACCAAGGAGCCTGGGAGGAGGTGCGAAGGGGCCAGGGGTGTCCCTGCCCACCAAGGAAAGGGCTGGACCTCACGTCTGGGCCAGTGAGAGCTCCTCTAGGCCTCCCTTCCCCAGACGGTACCTGGCCAGGTCCTTCCTGGTCACTAGCCCCACCACCTGCAGAGTAACACTGGGTCAGAGCCTCCTCAGGGTCAGTGCCTCCCCGCTTCCCCCAGCCCCCCACCCCGGCCACATTGCTGGAGAAAAAGGGAACCCTAAGGGAGGTGGTACAGGGTTCTCCATGAAGGACATGGACCACTGGCCTCACCTGATTGCAGTTGTCCACCACCACCAGATGCCGTAGACCCAGAGCCCGGAACAGTTTGAATACCCGAGGGAGAGAGGCCTCCTGCAAGGTGGGCACAGACTCAGCCACAACTCAGTGACCATACCCCAGACTCTGGCACATTTTCTGGCTTCAGGATACCAGTATGTATCTTGGGTCATCCCTTCCCCTCCATGCCTATTCAGCCCTCCCTGCCTGAGCCCCAATCAGACAGCCCCCTCCCAAACCATCCGCTGACATTCTGGACACATGGCCCTGCCTGGTGGCCTTGCCTGATGGCCCTAACCACACACCTGGGGCACAGTGTAGGGTGAGGGGTTCATGAACTCAGACAGGTCCATAGTGCACTCGCGCTCATCCTGTGACACATGGATGGACTGGATTGGGGGGAAGCGTGGGTAGGCATCACGAAAGTCCTTCAGCCGCAGCCGCCGTTGTACCAGGCCCATGTTGGATCTCTCCACAAACACCTGAAGGAGCAAATGGTTAGGCTCCATGAGGTGTCCCCTGTTCTCCCCCACCTCTCCATCCACTGAAGGTTGGCCCTGCACCTTGTGTTTCAGGAGCACGATGAGTTGGGAGCGCAAGATCAAACCCTGGAGCCGGGTTGGCTGTAAGAGAAGTAGGGGTTAGAGGCAGCCTTCAGGCAGCAGCCCCAGACCACAGCTGCCTTCTCTGGCTACATCCAAGCCCCAGCCATGGTCACTGACAGCCACCTTGAAGTGCTGACCTTGCTGTAGACACCTGAAGTGCACAATTCCATTAATCCCTGGAGGACCAGAGCAGGGGTGGTGTGGTGCAAAAATGGGGCACCTGCTGGTGAGACACAGCCCTGGGTGCAGTCCCCAAATTAAGTGCAAACTGCCAGTGACAACGTCTAATAGTCCAAGCAGGATAGGACCTGGGCAGGGGACGCAGTGGTAAGCTGGGCTCACATTCTGCCAGTATCTGCTGACAGAGGTCACAGCCACAAAGGAGACAGCTGACCAGCCTAGTGTGACTGGAAGCACAGGATGTGTGTAGTTTGTGGGAGCTCTCTCATGACCAGCCTGGGTGCACCGCTGTAGGTATAGCTGTTTCTCCAGTGGAATTTCACTCTGCACCTAAATATCGGGCTGCCACATTCACACAAACTGCACAACATGCTTCCCAACCATAGACTGCAGAGGAAGGGACCTCAAGTCTGCAGGGAGGGCTGCTGGTACCTGAGTGTTGTCTGAATCTTCCACCACAGGAAAGCCATTGTGGTTGGATGCTGTGTTGCTGAGGACATCCACAATGACACCCACTTTCTCTCTCCTCCTTAGGCATGTCACCGGTGTGCTCATCACCTCCCTGAGGAGATGCCAGTACACAGTCACCCACACAGACAGTTGCTTACCAGACACAGCAAAGTTCTTCCTCGATATTCCATTTTTGTACTATGATCACATTCAACAGGTACAAAGCTGCTGGACTAGAAAACTGGGACTGAAGACCCTCTATACCAGAAGCCAGCTGTGGACTGGCCATGGGGGCCTGAAGGCTTGGCGGTAAACCCTTCCCGTCGCCTACCACTCGCCTCCCACCCAGTGGGTCATGGGTCAGGGTGGTCATACCTGGCAGTGAGCGAGTGTGAGGTGACTGGGGCCTCCCAGTGCAGGAAGGGCACACTCTGCAGTTGGATGTGCATGTCATACAGACCCTGGGAGAAGGCACCATGAGGAACAGTGCCAGGGATGGCCCAAGATGCACTGTGCCTGCCCCACCCAGGGAGGCCATTTAGGGTTGGTTTTGCAGGGGTTCCCTCCCCTCTGCAGCTGCTGCAGGCCCCACAACCCAGTATCAGGATCAAGGCCAGGGTATGGGGTGGGGAGGGTAAGTAGGCCTTCCACTCTGTGCACCTCAATGAAGACATCGCCCACAATCTTGGCAGTCATCAGCACCAGCATGATGGGGAAGCCGTAGGTCACGTTGCTTGTGGCCTCCATCATGATGACTGTCAGGCTCAGGGTCATCCTCACAATGCCACCTGTGGGAGTGGCCGTGAACCTCATCTCTCTCATATAGTGTGTCCATGTTCTGTGCAGTGCCATGGCTGCCCACTTGCCCCTTCAGGCCCCAGCTGTGGGGACAGTGACTGTGTAGCCTGACTGCTGTCATGTGGCCATGCCATCAGGAGTGAGGATCATACCTATTTCAAGACTACTGTCTGTGTTGCCTTTGTTTTTTTCCAACACTGGGAATTGATCCCAGGGGGTTGGCGTTGAGGCATGTTCCAAGCTTTTTTATTTTTTTGAAATTTTGAGACAGTTTAATTCCCCATGATGGGCTCAAACTTGGACTCTTCTAGCCTCAGCCTCCCTGAGGGCTGTCATCAGAGGAGTGCACTGCTATCCTTGGTTTCATGTTGCCCATTTAAATGGAGAGTTGACTCCCCCATGCAAGGCCAGCCTTGGCTGCATCCACTACAGGGGTGATGAGGAAGATGCCTCTTCCTGACTTGCAAAGTCCACCCACTACCTAGACCAGAGCGAGCACTCACCAAGCTGGGCAGCAGCTCCCATCAGGGCATACTTGCCAGGGTCTGCCCATATCTGCAGGAACATGGGGAGACATCAGTAGGGGGAGGCCCCAGTCAAATCCACCAAGATATACCAGGCAGGATGGCCAGGCCCAGGCCAAGCAATCCCATACAGGCCTGAATTCTCTGACTTATGTATATATACATGTGCAAAAACTCCTATACTTCATATGTGTTACAACCAAAATATGGAAACTGTGCAGGTGTGCCTCACTTGGAGAGAGTAAGTGAACCATGGCCCACTGTGTACACCAGAGAACACAGCACACAAGCTATGTTCTCTGCATCAAGGAGGTACAGTGACAGATGTTGCATTCTGTGAGGAAAGCTGGGCCCACATGTATACAGACAGACAGGCAGACCTGTGACTGTGAGGAGATTCCAACACAAGTCAGAACAGGGATAAGCCTTGCAGATACCCTGCTAGGGAAAAGAGAGAATGCCTGTGGACCAGCAGAGGGCAAAGCAAAATAGGGAGGGCAATGGGGCCACTGCTGATGGGTACATGTCTTTCTGGACTGTTTCTGGAAAGAAACATGGCACACATGCCCATGCGGTGTGTGTGGGGGGGTGCTTCCTGCTATGTCCCTTTTCCTGGTCATGTTAGGACTGAACCTTGGGCCTCAAACATACTAGGTGAGTGCTGTACCACTGAGTCACATCTCCAGGCCATGTGCCCTTTTTAAAATTTTTTGGTCCTGTTTGAAGACAGAAGTGGAAAAAAAAAAAGGAAAATAGACAAGATAAAAACAAATCCTCAGAGGCCAGAGAAAGGAGGAAAGACAGGGAGGCTGCCCTCCTGGGTTGGCCTGGTGTTGTGGGCAGCCCATGCTAGGACATAGGCCCCAGCCACTCAAAATGGCCCCCAGCAAACCATGGGGCTCCCGCCTCCTCCCACCAGCTCTCCACTTACTGCTGCTCCTGTGAGGTAAGACAGGGAGATGCCAAAAAGCCGGCCCCAGGCAGCCCCAATGAGTAGGGATGGGATGAAGACACCAGCCGACACAGTGAGCCCGTAGGTCCAACAGGCCAGGAAGAAGTAGACCAGGGTGAATAGGCCAAGGGTCATGGGGTTGTATGAGCCTAGGGAAAAAGCAAAGCTACTGGTCTGCCTGCTAGACTCATCCATGCAGAGCTGTCCCATCTGGCCCAGAAGATCACACTCTGGGAGCCAGATGACCTGAGCCCTGATCGCACAATGGCCCCATAGCCTCACCTTTCTCAGTGAAAGTAAGGGCAAGGTGTGGAGAGGGCAGCCTTGTGTGGCAGTGCAGGTGCCGAGGGCAGGTGTCGAGTGGTCCAGGTCCAATGCCATTGCATGAGTCTCACATTTAGACTCATCTATAAGGTCCCTGTGTCAGTTTATCTCAACTGTCAGTTTGGATTAAGACTCCTGCAGAGGTGACTGGATCATGGGGTCACCATACTCCTGAGTGGACTAATCCACTGACAGTCACACCCAACTGTGCTATTAGGAGATGGGGACCAGCTGGAGGAGGTGAGTTACTGGGGTGTGCCTTAAGAGGGCACCTGTCTGACACTTCCTCTCTCCTCTGCTTCCCACCACCATGGATTGAGCAGCTTTGCTTCTCCACACCCTTCTGCCATGATGTTCCACCTCATCCCTAACTCAGAAATGGAACCAGCTAACCATGAGCTGAAACCTCTAAAACCATGAGGCAAATGAACCCTTTCCTCCTTTAAATTGTGTATGTAAGCCAGGCGTGGTGGCTCACGCCTGTAATCCCAGCACTTGGGAGGCTGAGACAGGAGGATCGTTGTGAGTTCAAGACCAGCCTGGGCTACAAAAGTGAGCTCAAGGCCAGCTTGAACGGCATAGTGAGACCCTGTCTTAAAAACAGGGCTGGGGATCTAGCTCAGTGGTCTAAGCGCCTGCCTGGCAAGCGCAAGGTCATGAGTTCAATCCCTGGTGCTGCAAAAAATAAATAAATAAATAAATAAATAAATAAATAAATAAATAGTGTATGTAAGGCATTTCATTTCAGCAGTGGGAAAGCTGACCAACACAGGCACTACTACCTTGGAGCCTTGCCTGGAATACCACCTGGGAATTGGCATGCACACCCTTGAAGACAGTAGCCAGGCTCTTGGCTCTGCAGGACTTTGACAGCCTAACCTCAGGTCAACCAACTGAATGGGGATAAGCCTTCTTTCAAGCTGGAGCTTCCCAGGTTAGTTCCTAGGGTACAAGGTGGTTAGCAGCCCATGGAAAATGTCCTCTTGTGGCAGTGGGCAGCTGAGACTTGTTCTGCTGGGTTGAGGTCGCACAATATGAAGAGGAAACATCTAGGTAAGGTGTAGGGCCCAGGAGATCTGTTCTTGGTCATCATGGGATCTCCAGCCAACTTCCAAGGGTTAGCGCTTTGTTCTCCCCAGATAAGCTGCTTAGACATTGGATTGTGGACAAAAAGCCAGGGAAATGAGGCCATGTGGAGAGAGAAGGTCATGGTGGCCAGAGTGTAGAGACCTGGATGGGCACTGGTTTGTGTGCTGAGAGCACCATGGCATAGATCTCAGGATCAGGAAAGAGCGGTCACATGTGGAAGGCCACTCACTGCATGCTAAGTGACTGCAGTCGGAAGACACATCCTGAGGTAGGAGCTGCATACACATGCAGGCTACCTGGAGCCTGCCAGGCATCAGTCACTTCAAACAGGATCTATGCTATCTCACCTCTCCCTTAAAAGGGTTTCTGTTAACTCTCATGAACCAACCTCTCTCACATACACAGAGCTAAGGACAGGGAAGTCCTCAGCAGTCTCATGACAGGAAACAAAAACAAGGGTCAAGGTGGGTTTGATGGCCAGTACTCTGGGAGGCCAAGGCAGGAGGATCACAAGTTCGAGCCCACCCTGGGCAACATAGACGCTGTCTCAAAATAAAATATAAAGAGCACAGTAGGTGGCATAGTGGTACACCCCTGTAATCCCAGCACGCAGGAGGCTGAGGCAGGAGGATCACTGTGAGCTCAAGGCCAGCTTGGGCTACATAGTGAATTTAAAGCCAGCCAGAACTACATAGTGACACCCTGTCAGAAGACAAGAAGAAAAAGAAGAAAAAGGAGGAGAACATGGACAAGGAGAAGAAAGGGAAGAAGGAAGGATGGGGGGTGAGGGAGGGAAGAAAAGAAAGAGAAAAGAAAAGAAAAAGTCTCCAGGTAGGCCAGATGGACAGGAGCTCCAAGGCTAGTATGACTACATGGTATGAGAGGTGGCAGCTTTATAGCACACGCTGCTTTCGTATCAGAGGTGTGGCTAGAAAAAGCTGTGGCACTGAGTAACCAGGCTAGGTTTCCTGACAGTGCAACCTCCAAGGTGAGACAAGATGGAGGCAACCCCAACCCCAGAAAGGAAGGAGGCGGTGGTAGTGTGGGGAACCTGGCCAGCTCTATTCTAAGTCCCCATTTGTATGCAGGAACA
>RJWT010015159.1:0-20619 GCA_004365215.1 Cuniculus paca
AGTTTTTAAAATATTTCATTAACAGTGATATATAAACTTCATTAAACAAATTCTATTATTTTATACAGTTGTAACTATTTCTCTAGGCATTCTCACATCATTAAAATTTGATATAACTCAGCAGTGTTATCTCAGAAGCAAAAAAATTAGAGAACATTTATGGATAACCTTATTTGATAATTAATAATCGATTCAAGTTTTCTGCTTCATTGTTAATGTTGCTACTTTTTGCCTAGAGAATGGATTATTTCACTGACACTTGAAAACCAGTAGCATGTGATTGGTATCCATGTGATTAATATTTCCTCTCTAGTGAAGCATAATTATTTTCCTCCTTTTAAAATTAAAAAGTGGTGAGGTTTGTCTACTTTTTAAAATAATATAGTCTTGCATTTATCATCTAAATCTTTTCTTTTCCAAGGAAGAACTTCTATTTTCTGATTTTCTTAATATTGTTTTTTTTTGCAATGTTTAATTTTGAAATAATTTCAAACACAGAAAAACTGCAAGAATAGTCAGAAATATCTCCCATCTGCTGCTTTTTGTTGGTACATAGTAATGATGTAAAGATTAAGTTTCTTTGTGGCATTCTCATACACGCATATAACATCCACGATATAGCACGAAGTTAGTTGCATTTGATCACGTGCATCATTTCTGTAACTCTTCTTTACTCTACTCTTCTTCCTATTCCTTATCTTCTTCCTCTAAATTTTGGTTCTACTTCCCATTTGTTCAATGTGTACTTATGTGTATTTTTTCAGAAAAATCTGAACATAAGTTAGAGACATTGTGCAGTTTTTTCAACAGGTCATATTTCTCTCCTATAAACAGATACATTTTATATAGCTGAAATAAAATTTAAAAAGGAAATTTGACAACATTGTATCTAATCTTTGGCCCATATTTAAATTTCCTCAATTATCTTAATGATGCCCTTTGGAGCTATATTTCTCCCTGGTTCAGGATGCAATCCAGGGTCACACGTTGCACTTAGCTTTCATGACTCTTCTCTTTTAATCTGCAAGAGCACTTCCAGATACTTTTTCCTTTCCAGTCCTCAACACATTTGATGAGAATAAACCAGTTCTTGTAAAAAGTACTTGAATTTGGGTTTTTCTGAAAATTCTTATGATATGATTCAGGTTATACATTTCAGCAGCAATGCCACAGAAGTAATGTTATACCATCTGAGCATGTCACATCAAGGTCATGTTGATTTATCTTAGAATACAAGATGTTAACTTGGAACATCTGGTTAAAGTGCAGTTCATTTATCTTCTCCATTATAAAAACCACACTTTCTCCTTTATTCAACAAGTACAATGATAAAATATGTTTCCCTCATTAAAGCTGAGTGTTTAGTTATGACTTCCACTATTAATTTTTCTTCATTTCATTTTTTGTAGCTGAGGTTAGAATATTTGACATGAAATCTACTATCCCAACATATTTTTAATGCACGCTACAGAACTGTTAACGATAAGCATTTTGCCATATGGTAGATCTCAACATTTTCTTTTTTAACTTCTACCCATGGTATTCCAGAGTTTCAACTTTTATCAGATATATTTCCAAGTACTTTATACTTTCACCAGTTCTGTGGTTTAAATGTCTTCTCCAAAGCTCATTGAAATTTAATTGTCATTTTGAATGAATTAAGAGGCAGGACCTTCATGAAGTTAACAGATAATGAGTGGATTCATGTTGTTGTCTGGGAATAAGTGAGTTATAGAGGAAGTTTGGCTCCTTTTCTGTCTGTCCTGCATGTCCTCACTTGCCCTGTTGTCATGCTCTGTTGCATACCAGGCTCCTTTGCCCAGACTCCAGTATAAAGAGCCAGAGAAACTTCTAGTGTTTACAAATCACTCAGTCTGGTATTTTCATACAGAAGCTGAAAATGGTCTAAAATGAGTTAGGACATGTTCTCTTTTATGTTCTGAAAGAGTTTGTGAAAGCTGTTTTGAATTTCATTCTTCAAAGTTTACTAGTAGATTTCACTGGTAAAGCCATCTGAGGTTAAACTTGGGCTTGTGAAAAAATGTTTTGATATCAGTTTTTTTAATAGATATAATTTTACCCAGATTTCTTTCAGTTTTAGTAAGTTCATTTTTAGGGTATTTGCTCATTTTTCCGGCTGTTGAATTTTGAGAGGTTATTATTCATAAAACACACAGTGATATGTCAATTTTTCAAAGTAAAAAAATAGCAAAATAATACTTTTTACTATTCTTTTAAAAATCTATGGAATTTTGGTATATTTAGTTTCTCATTACTGCATTCTGAACTGCATTTCCTTTCTTTAATTTTGATAACTTTTATTAGGATTTATGTTCAAAGAAACCATTTTGACCTTCTTAGTAGTCTCCGATAGTGATATTTTTTATTCATATCCTAATTTTTACTTTCATTCTCTATAACTTTATGTTTAGTTTCTTTGTTTTCCAATCATTGTAAATTAGAGGTTTATACTACTTATATTTGATATTATGCTTTGATGAAAACACATGCTTTGATGCTTATAAACTGATACCAAAAGGGTGTAAGTTCACAGAAACTCACAAGTAACATAGACTTTGGAAGGATCTTAGGGATATGTTGATGATTGATTTGTTCCACAGAGAGAACTGAAGCCCACCAATGCTGTGACTCCACCATAGTTACACAATCAACTAGTGACAGCTCAGAGCTGGTATCTCCTGGCTTTCATCCCAGTGTTTCCTGTATACCAGAGAGTTGTCCAATCTGGGGAAATACTATTTTTTTTCTGACTAAGAAATCTTTTGGTGAAGGGAGTCACTTCCTCTACTCATGAAGAAGAGCTTTACTCAATCTATGTTTTCTCAGCAATCTCAGAAGAAGGAAGGCAGCTGCAGGAGTGAATGAGCAGGTCATATTAACCACCAACTTTTTGAGTTCTACTAGACCAAATGTAGGGGTCCCCAATAAAACCGAAGAGTTCTACTGTTCCCTAAGATGCAGCGCTTGCTGAGAAGATGCTTGGAAGTCATCATATGATGCCGAACGTGCAGTTTACTCCCCAAGGGAAGAGGAATATAGCTGCCACAACACCATAACCCTAACTTTCCTGCATAGGAACAGGCTCCTGATATGTTCTCTACACATTCTGACACAGAATCAACAATTCTCACACTATAGAAATAAGAATGGCAACCGCATAGCAGGAGTGTCCCTGGCCTAGGCTGGAGTGGCACTAGAGCCTCAGAAGAGAAGACTGCCCTATGAGTTCATTTACTGCATTCATTCCAGGAGCTTCTTCTTAAATGCTTATCAAGTTTTATTTTAGTCACTGCAAAGAAAATGCACAAAATCTAGACACCATTTAGTTCATCAGAAACATTTACCAAGTGTCAACAGTGAGTGCTCTGGTTGTTGAAGACATAGCTTGTTTGGACAGTACTGTATTTCACCCACATTGTTATCTTCTAACATATTGTTTGCAGCTCTACAAACTCTCAGTGTGATTTCTGATATTCATTTGTATATATTTCCTTCCCTTTTTCCTTTTTAATTAGCACATGTTTGCAGTACATGATGGTTACATTCATCATGGGGAGTTGGCACATGTTCATAGCACTTCTCAATTCTTTTTTATTCCCTTTAAATCTTTTTCTTTTGTAATATAAATACAAGATACATAATCCAATGCTGTTTATATGTCTGCAAATATTTGCTTCATATATCATATCTTATTCTATAGTTGTTTTTGACAAGATGTAAGTCTTATTCACAGATGGAAGAAGTTCTCTTAATAGCACTTCTATTGAATTTTTAGGTTATTTATTATTTAATATTGATCCATTTCCATAATAAAAAAGCACTCATAATACACACAAACATGGAAAACACTCACACATACACAAATTTGCCAAAAACTCACTGACAGTTCAAGTGGTTTGATACTTAAAATTTTCATAGTTGTTTTACAGTAGTCTTTTATTTTTTAATTTTTTCGTATCTGTTATGGTTTCTATCTAGATGTCCCTTCAGAGCTTCATGTGGTCATAGGTGAGGCTTTTCCAGAGGTGGCTGGAGCTAAAATGTGTGATGCTGGGATTAAGGGTGTGTGGTTAATAAATAGTCTACTGTTAGGTTTGGCAACTGCCCTCAGCCTGGTAGGTTAACAAAATGAAAAAGAAGCAGAAAGAAGCTGCTTGGGGCCCTTGCTTGCTAGCTTTTGCTGTCTTCTTCTTGCCATGAACTCTTTCGCCTTGGCAATGCACCCTGCCAAGTCACCTTGCCTTGGAGTCAGTTGATTATGGATTGACATCTACAAACTGTGAGCTAAATAAACCTTTCCTCCCTTAACTTGTGGATGTTGGGTATTTTATCTCAGCAATGAGAACAGTAATTAAGACAACATCCACATTTAAATTTTATTTGTTATGTGTTCTCAAAAAAATGACAGTGGCAACACATGGAAATTAAATAATATTGTCCTGAACAACCAATGGGTCACAGATGAAATTAATGAAGAAATTAGACAGTTTATATAGTTGAATGATAATGACCATACAACATACCAGAACTTATGGAACACAATGAAAGCGGTTAAGAGGAAAATTTATAGCAGTGAATATTTATATCCAGAAAAACAGAGCAAGCTCAAATAAACAACTTAATGTCAAATCTCAAACTTGTAATCAAAGAAGAGTAGGCCAAGCTCAAAGCTCATATGAGGGAGGAAATTATAAATATCAGAGCAGAAATTAATGCATTGAAGACTAAGAAAACAATAACAAGGATCAAGAAATTGAAGAGTTGATTCTTTGAAAGATTAAATAAAAACAACAAATCCTAGCCAACCTTATCAAAAAAAAGGGAAAAAATGACTTAAATACACACAATTAGGAATGAAAAGGGTGAAATCACAATGGACTCTGCAGTACAGATGATCCAGGAGATCATCTATATATACTTGGAGAACTTGTGTTCCAATAAGATGGAAAATGCAGAAGAAATGGACAGATTCCTAAATACTGTGAATTACCAAAGCTGAATCAAGAATATATAAAAATCTTAAATATACCAATATCAATCAATGAAATCAAAGATGTAATTAAAAACTTACCAACAAAGAAAAGCCCAGGCTCTGATGGATTCACTGCTGAATTCTACAAGAAACTTAGAGACCTAATTTCACTACTTCTCAAACTCTTCAGTGAAATTTAAAGGGAAGTTGTACTTCCAAAATTGTTCCTGGAAACAAGCATTGCTCTGATACCAAAACCAGAGTAGGACCCAACTAAGAACTACAGATCCATCTCCCTAATGAACATAGATGCAAAAATCCTCAATAAGATACTGGCAAACAGAATGCAACAAATCATAAAGAAGATTATACACCATGACCAAGTTGGATTCATCTGTGGATGCAGGCATGGTTGAACATATATAAATCAATAAATGTAATACATCATATTAACAAAGAACAAAAAAAAGATCATCTCAACAGATGCATAAAATTTTTTGACAAAGTCTAGTACCTGTTCATGATAAAAACCCTGAAGAAAATTGGCATAGATGGTCTTTATCTCAATCTGATAAAAGCCACCTATGCAAAACCAACAGCCAACCTCATACTAAATGGTCAAAAACTGAAAGCTTTCAATCTAAAATCAGGAACAAGACAAGGATGTCCACTGTCTCCACTCTTATTCAACATAGTTCTGGAAATGATAACCAGGGCAATTATGCAAGAGACAGAAATAAAAGGAATAACAGTAGGAAAGGAAAAAGTTAAATTATCAATATTCACCAGTGACACAATACTCTACAAAGAAGACCCAAATAACTTGAACAAAAGACTGCTAGATTTAATAAGCAAATTCAGTGGCATAGCTGGATACAAAGTGAACACTTGAAGATCTACAGCCTTCCTGTACAAGAAGAGCAAACTTACTGAGAGAGAAATTAGGGAAACCACACCTGTTACAATAGCATCCAAAAAAGTGAAATACCTAGGAATCAATCTAAAAAGGAAGTAAAAGACCTCTCTACTGAAAAGTATAGTTGTCTGAAAAAGGAGATTGAGGAGGATATCCTTTTCAATGGAAAGATATCCCCTGATCTTGGGTAGGAAGAAACAATATAGTGAAAATGGCCATACTTCCAAAACTGTTATACAGATTGAATGCATTTCCAATCAAAATTTCAACAGCATATCTCACAGAGTTAGAAAAACAATCCCAAAATTCATTTGAAACCAGAAGAGACCTAGAAGAGCAAAGGACATTCTGGGCAACAAAGGCAAGGCAGGAAGCATCACTATCTTAAACTTGAAATTATACTATAAATGTACTGTGATAAAAATAGTATGGTAGTAGAAAAAAACAAACAAACAAACAAACAAACAAACAAACAAACAAAAACAGACCTAAGAATCAATGGAACAGAATAGAGGATGCAGAAACAGCTCCAGACACTAACCCACCTTATCTTTGACAAAGGTGCCAAACAGTCACTGGAAGAAAGATAGCCTCTTTAACAAATGGTGGTGGAAAATCTGGCTTTGCACATGCTAAAGATTAAAATTGGACCCATGTCTTTCACCATGCACTAAAGTTGAAAAGGAACACAAATCTAAATATTAAAACAGAAACATTAAATCTGCTGGAAGATACAATCGGTAAGGTGTAGGCAAAGACTTTATGAATAAAACCTCCATTGCAAAGGAACTATCACAAAGAATCAACAACTGGAATCTCATCATATTAGAAAACTTTTGCACAGCAAGAGAAACCACCAACAGAGTGAAGAGACAACCCACAGTATGGAAAAAAAATGTTTTCCAGCTGTTCCTCAGACAAACAATTTCTATTGAGATATAAAGAACTCAAGAAAATCAGACCTCCCAAATTTAAAGACCCAATCCAAAAATGGACATCTGAGGTGAATACACACTTCTCAGATGAAGAAATACAGACAGCAAGTAAGTAAATGAAAAAATGTTCAACATCACTGGTCATTCGAGAGATGCAAATTAAAACAACACTGAGATTTTACCTCATCCCAGGAAGAATGGTTATTTTCAAGAAATCAAACTATAACAAGTGCTGGCATGGCTGTGGGAATATAGAAATGCTTCTCCACTGTGGGGGAAAAGGAACCCTTCTCCACTGGTGCAATCACTGTGGAAATCAGTGTGAAGATTTCTCAGAAAAAAAAAAAAAAAAAAAAAAAAAAAAAAAAACGAGGACTAGAGGTTCTAATTGATCCAGCCATTCCACTCCTGTGTCTTCCCAGAAAAATTAAAAGCATCATGCTACAGCGATATATGCACACCTATGTTTATAGTGGTACAGTCTGTATTAGCCAAATCTTGGAAACTACCCAAGTACCCATCAACTGGTGAATGGATAAAGAAGATGTGCTCTTTTAATACAATGGAGTACTAGTCTGCCCTAAATAAAGACACGCTTGAGACATTTCTAGGAAAATGGATGCACCTTGAGTTCATACACTTAAGTGAAACAAATCAGAAACATGTAAATATTGCATTGTATAAATCAGGACCAAAATATATAATAGATATTGTGAAATAGGAGGAAAATGTCCAAATGAGGAGGGGACAAAGAGGAGGGGAAGCAAAGAGGAAAGAAGGGTAAAATGAAGTTTTGTAATGGGAGGGAAGGAGGGATTAAAGGGAGGTTAGGGGAATGGGGAAAAAGAAAGAAATTATATCATGCACAGGTACAAATCTCTATGATGAATGTGTGTATATCTAAAATATGCCTATAAAATCTAGTTAAAAATAAAAAATAAAAATAATAGTGGCATAGTTTTAAATTATAAAGCCATATCAAAAGTAAATGCATAAATTCTTTTGAGAACATAAAAGCAAAGATATATATTTAGCCTTTTAATAATCAAAGAATGGAATTCAATCTTACTGACTTCTGTCAGAGTAATAAGTCATTAAAGATTATTATCAATTACCATGTTCTGCTGATGAAATGGAGCCTTCTTAGGACTTGTATTGATTCTAGAACTGAAGGATAACTTAAACTAGATGAATAAACTGTCTAGTATGAAAAGACATGTAATTCTGAAGACATAACTATTTTCCCAAAATCTCTCACTCAAAATCAACTTCCTTCTTGTTTACCTTCCTGTGCTTTTATGCAAAAAAGCTAATTTTTTCCTGCCTTCCTTTATGCAAAAAAAAGTTTTCTTAATTGAAACTTACATTAAGAAAAAGTAACAAAAAGTAAAAATATAAATATTAAAAGAATATATATGATCTTGAATATAATTCACTGTAATCTTCCTGTTAACATCGAACGTTGAAAACAAAAGGATATTTTGGTCTTTAGTTGATTAATTTTTTTTCCCTGAATTTTCTGCCTAGAAACTCTCACCTTGACTAAAAGGCTAGTCTTATTAACCAGTGCTCCAAAGTTAAAATACAGGTATATTCCTTTCTGCTGGTGTAGAAACTCTTGACTGTAGCACAGTTAAGTCTTCAGGGATAAGTTTTAAATCTACATCTAGTGTATCTTTAATGTCTTGTATTATTTTCACCAGAACTGCACTTATTGTCTGGTATTATTTTCTGATTCATATTCATTCATTTGTTTGCTATATCTGCTTCTGCAAAGATTTATTCCTAGTTTTCATTGCAAAAGAGCTATCAACTTCAGACTTAAGAGTGATGTTTTGAATTCTCCTCCTACCTTCTGTATATCTCTCTGATTGACCCTAAAAGGTCCCTGAGTAATGGTAAGCTCTACCAGAGTGGCCGTCAGACCTCTTGAATGCTCATGAGATTTCTCTAGATGGCCTCAAGATTTCCCTGAGTAACAATGAGATTTTTCTCAGTGGCTCCTAAATGGTGTAGATCTTCCTATTTGTCCCGAGATCCTTCTGATTGACCGTGGTTTCCTTCTAATTGGTGCTATATTCCCACATTTGGCCAGATTTCTCTCTGACGAAGCCTTGTTACAGTCACTGTACTTATACTTAATTCAAGGCTGGCTGTTTAAGGGCCTCTGTTGAGTTTTGAATCAAGAAGTTTGTCCATATGGATCTTTATCCTGGTTTGTTTCCTCCAAGTTTTTCTGAATTTCGTATATCTTTTTCTGCTATTTACAAACATTTAATTTAGTCTTGAAGCTGAATTATTTTTCTACACTTCTATTTCCTAGTTTTATTCTTTTTTTCCCCACGATGTTGGTGTTTTCTATTTTTTTAAGGATTATGTCACTAGACACACCTCCACGTGAGAATCTGTCAGCAACTTTCCAGAAAATGCTACATTTAAAAGCAAAGCTATCTCTTCGATGTCATCAATTGTCTTTTAAAATTAATTTTTATTGTGGCAAACTGAACACATTTTTATTAAATATTGTTTAGAAGTGTATGAAATATATGTCTTACTACCTCAGCATTTTAGCTTAAACTTTTAAATATTCTACAGTATTCTGACCAAATAGTATGTTCTTACAACATACTAGTACATGACATTTATAGAATAGTCTAATTTATAACAATTTATAAATGTGCCTAATTGGGTGGAAATATTTTTATTTCTGAGGCTCAACTCTCAATATATGTATATTAATTTAACCCTATTGATCTTATTTTTCACTCTATCCCTGTATTTATTTATTTCCATTTATCTGACCAGGAAACCTCATTGAAATATTTTTGAAATATGATTAAATAATAGAATTTTCATATTTTTTGTTTTATACTACTACAGGCTTTTGAGGAAGAAAGCTATGCAATTAAATATCCATTATAGATTTAATGCTTAAATACTCAATTATTTTCATCATATTCCCTATTGTCTTATTTATCAACAATTACACATATATTTAGTTTTCATCCTGTGTCATAGCTAATATTCCCTCTCATCTTATTGAGTTTTTCCTTTGTCGTGAGGAAGATTTATAGTCCTTGACAATTTATTACTCTTCTATAATGTAATTTCTGCTTAAAATTTTATTCAAGAATGTAATTGTAAGTACTTTTTGTATTGTCCAACTTTGAACTAAATTTTCCTTATTCGTTTATGGCTTTCTACTCATAATTCTAATTTCCTATGTGTTGAGTATGCATGACATACATATATATTTATATTTGTTTAATTAATATGTAAGTGTACATTTAATTATATACAACAGATACATGATACAGAAAATATGACATGTATTTGTTTTTCAGGCAAAGATAATAATTAAATTTTGGAAGAAATTATTCTTGTCAGAAATCCATCTGATTTTCCCAATTTGGTTGTTGTTATACTGTTTTGTATATATTTTAAAACTGAACTTTTTTTCTCCTCTGGAATATTTGTATTTCCTTCAATATTATTTGTTGCTTTCTGGAAACCTTTTTCTGGAGGTAATGTATTGTTCATATTACAATTTCTAGTACACAGTAGATTACAGTTAATGTGACCTTTTTAAATGAGGTAGAACTATTTCTCACTCTACTTCACTGTACGACTTTAATCAATGAAATGCAGAACAGTCCTAACAGCAATAACCCCAAAACCCAACTAACACTTAGCATCACAGGATGTTCTTGACTGTGTCCCTACCATGATCCTGTATTTGAACTGCCACTGTTCCTATACGATTCAAAATGTATCTTGCTGTCTTATTTTATACAATGTCATATCTCAGGTCACAGAAGCAAGTATTTGGGGATAAAGAAAATGTTAATAAGTTTTCTTTGTTAAAAAATACAAGGGGAAAATTCTCTAAGATATTAAATATTAGTTTTTCTTACACAGTAAAGAAATGGAATTATTTTTCTATTTATCTGTGAAATTCTGAATTATGTATAGATTTATAATATTATTTTCTCTTTTATATGGGTAGCAATAGCATATTTGATTTTTTTTAAGAAATGTACTTGCAGGAAGATATTTGTAAGATATTAATGATGCAAGTAAACCATTTATACTGAGTATATTGGTTTAGAAATGCTCAAAAGTGGTAGAAACCATAACAATAGAATTTTAATTTAAATATATAGAGAATTGTGCTTTTCAATTTGTATTGTAAATATTTAAGACAGGTGTCAGACATAGTAACCACAGTAGAAAATAGAATCGATACCATTAAATATAAAAAAAGTTTTTTAAACTTAAAATTCTATCAATTCCTAAAATCAACATTTTTGTTGATCACCAATCACCACTTTGTTATTAAAGCCAACGGAGGTTTCTGAGTACTCGTTGTTTAATATTTGCACAGTTGATAATATTATTACTTTTGGACTTATAACTTTCTTCCTCTTTATGATACCACGTTCTGACTTTTCTCCTCCTATCCTTCTTCCTGTTCTCCTTCTTTTTCTTTCATAAGCATCTTCCTTTTTAATTCTGTTGTTATTTGAAGTTCTGACTTACACTATTTCTTCCTTTCCCATTGTAATTACCCTTCTTATGCAATTCATCCACTCAGTTTTGATTACAATTATAAAAGGATGGTTCCTGATTTTATAATCCCTGAAGAAATGTAAGTCTCATGCTTTAGACCTACATACAAGTAACAGATAAAGATGTGAAATTATGACCTTTAAAATCTCCTCATACTTTTCTTTCATTAAGAAAAGTGAAACTGCTAGATCTTCATTCGCCCAACCCAGAAATCCTCCCATTAATTACTCATGAGAGTTGTAGTTTTATTTCTTCCCAAAGTTCACCCATTTCTTTTCCCCTTCACTGAAACAACCTGACACTGCTGTCTGTTGGAAGCATCCTTGAAATAGTGTCCCTGTGATTCTCTGCCTCCAAAGTTGCCCCCCTCACGCTGCTGTCAGAATGATGTTTCTAAAACCCAGATTTCATTATGTTACTCCCTCTTTAAAGTGATTAGATGGCTCCAGGTTACTCTCAAGTTAAAGTGCAGTTTCTTAACACAGTTTCCCAAGTACTGCTGCTTGTCTCTCTGGACTCATTTCTACTTATTTCCTGCTTTCAAACTAAACGGTCCATGAAGGCTAACCACACAAACTCACCCTGGTCCTCTTGCTTCTACATCTTTCCTACCACCTTTGCAAATCCAATCATCTGAAACTCTCTTTACCTACTCTACTCAACCAGTTATTCATCATTCACAAACATGATCAGCATGAGACTAAAACCATAAAAACTACACTATCAGAAGTGGTGAATGTTGCAGGCATACTAGTCCAAAAAAAGATAACAAATGTTATGATGCCCTAATCACAATTATACTCCTGTGTTATTTTTTGAGTTTTTAATACCCATGTTTAAGGGAAAATTTAACAATTGAGACCATCTAGAGAATGACTAACAGAAACTGAGGACTGTGCATATAGAATGCTGTGCTAGGATTTTAGGATTTTTTTACTGACTTCATGTCTAAGAATATGAGAAAGGAGAATGGGAAGAAATGTTATATGCACAAGCAATGGTTCTTATTTTGTAATATTTATGTTTTATTATAGAGAATAAAGACAAGTCATATGAAATATTATCACCAAAAACCCATGCTGGGAAAACAGGGAAACACTGACTTAATATTAAGAAAATATTATTACAACAAGTACCTGAGAGCTTTTTTTTATTCAAAGCAGTGTACTTTGCCTTAATAAAGTGTATGACAAGACTTAATTATCTTTTGCCATCTATACTTTCTGTAAGGTCAGGAAAGTTATGAAAATGATTTACTTATTGATTGGTACTTCATTTGGTGATTCATACAACATCAATTTAGAAGATATATAATAAGGATTCATCAATAAACATATTCCAATAGAGTTCTCACATTTTAATAGAATGGCAAAAATACTAGGATGAACATTTCACTTCCAAAAAAATTAACTTTAATTGTAATTGAGTAAAAATTAATCTTTTACAGAAACTTAATATTAGTTCCTTGTTTCAAAGAGCTTGAACAAACTTCTATGATCCCTTCAAACTCTACAACTCTACACTTCTTTTTAAAATTCGATTCTCAACTTTAACAAATTGCTTAAATGGCATTTGTGAAAGGATTAACACCTATTTCTATTTTCCATTTTTGTGTATTTAATTGATATTTTTCATTTAAAAAGTGGTAACAAAGAAAAGAAACATGAATAGTAAATTATCTACTGTACAATAAAACATGATATATTATAGATCTTATTGATATTAAAAGTATGATACAGAAATTGTCTGAACACCTCTGTGTACATAAATTCTACAATTTGGATTGAATGGACCGATTCCTTGCAAAGTACAAACTTAATATAAAATAGATAAATTAAGCAGCTTTATACATATCAAGGGAATGCAACTAATGATTTAAACATACCTGAAAATGAAATCTTTAGCCTCCACTGTTTTCACTCAAGATTTCTACAAATTATTCAAGCCACATCAGACAAAAGACTTAAAACTGTACCTATATTGAGGTGACATATGAACAAAAGTTCTACAAAAGTGAAAATTTTATCAATCAAAAGTGTCTCTGGACATAAAGATGACACAAAAATTTTAATGAATACGTGGAAGCAAATATTAAAAGCATAATGGCACTTATATTTAGGTCTAAATTTAACAAAGCCTCCACAGGACTTGTATGTTGAAACCACAAAACATCAATGAATGAAATAGTAAAGCAGGAGCTTGCTGTGCTTGCAGATTGGAAGACATGATGCATTGAAAATATTACTTCCCCCCAAGTTGATTTACTTATTTACCATGATTCTTGATAGATATAAAATATATATCTAAAAATTATGGAAATTCAGAGGACCTGGAATAACCAAAACAATTTTTTTAAAAAAGAATAACTTTAGAGGAATCACAATATAATTTTCAGTTTTCTTTTTTTTTCAAGTTTTCTTACATAGCTCTCATTATCAAGACTAAGATACCTTGTATACATGAGGTTTTCATTAAAATTATAACAAAAATCTGAAATAAATCATCTTATACATAAGAAAGGTTTATTTTTATCTCACAGTTTTGAGGGTCTCAGCTCATGATCTACTAGCATTGTTGCTTTTGGGGCTATGGTAAGGCTTTACATCATACTGGGAATACGTGGCAGAGAAAGCTGCTTGCATCATGATAATCTGGAAGCAAAAGAGAGACAACAAAGGACCATGGTCCCAATCTGCTCTTTAAGGGAACGCCCCAATCCTCCAACCTACTTCCGCTAATCCCCATCTCTTAACATTCCACTACCTTCCCACAGCACCAAGCTGAGAGCCAAGTCTTCAACACACAGCCTTTGAGAGATATTTCAGAGCCAAACGACAGCATACTTGGATCAACAGAATAGATCAAAGAGCTCCAAAAAAGCTCCAGAGAAGTAATTTTTTACAAAGTTCCAAAAACGATGAAGAGAGGACAGTCTTGTTTGTGATGTGGGAGCAACTGGACAACTATATGGACAAGAAGAAATACATTAATACAAAATAAAATAAAATATAGACTGAGGTCTAAGATTTAAACAACACAAAATTTAGAAGATAAAGGTAAAAAATTTGGGACTTAGAATTTTGTGAAATTTTCTTAGGCAAGATAGCAAAAGTATGGTCCTTAAAAGGAAAGATCAATACACTGGCTTCATCAAAATTAAAAATGTTTTCTGAACATTCTCCTTGTAAGAAAATGAAAAGATAGGGGCCAGGGATATAGCTCAGTGACACAGTGCCTGCCTGGCAAGCACGAAGTTATAAGTTCAATTCCCACTACAGAAAAAAAAAGAAAAAAGAAAAGAAAAAGAAAAAAAAGAAAAAAAAAGAAAAGAAAAGGAGAAAAGAACGAATTTCCCATTCAAGGTTCTGTATGTTTCAAGTACTCTCATAAATCAAGAATTGAAAGAATTTGATTAGAAAACAGGCAAAAGACATGAAGATACTTTTTTTTAACAAAGAGGATGTACAGATGGAAAACAAGTACTTGAAAAAGATCTTCAACACTGCTAATTATTAGAGAAATGCAAATTGAGATGATCATGAGATATTACTCCATACCATTAACAGTAAAAATAAAATACAACGCCAAATCCTCAGAAGGTCCTGAAGAAGCTGAATATCTCACAGGTTGCCAATAATAATGCAAAATATACAGCCACTCTGGAAAGCAGTATCGCGGTATGCTACGCAAATACTACAGAACATGATTCAGCACTGAAACGCAACAAATGAATTATTCATGAAAACTTGAATGGCTCTCTAAGGGAAGACACTGAGAGAAAAAAGATAATCTTGAAAAGTCATATACTATATATGTAATATTTTCTCAAAAAGACAAACACAGATTAGAAAACAAAATAGTGGTTTCCCAAAATTAAGGATGATAGGAGCAAGTACCTCAAAGGAGATCTTTGTGGGATGGAAACCATTGATTTCTATAACTCCACAAAATTATATATGTTATAAAATGACAACAGTTTACATACACATAGTGAACCAATGTCAATTTCTTGATTGTTTTTATACTACAGTTAATATATATTTATGTTATAAATTAATATTATAGTTAAATGATATATATTATTTATATTTTATAGTATATACTAATATATATTTGATATCATACAACTATAGCATAGATATATTTTGATATTATACTATAGTTAATATAACTTCAGTGATTATATAACTACTGAAAGAAACTATATGGAAAGCAGACAGATTTTTCTGTACTGTCTTTGCAACTTCCTATGAATCCATATAATTTCAAAGTCAAAGGTTAAAAATGTATTATTTCTTGTCATTAGGTGTGTTACTATTAGAAATTTTTGATCTAACAATTTCATTTGTGTTTCCTTAGTACTGTATTTACACAAAGTAATAATAAAATACTCTGAACAGCACTTTCTGAATAGTATTTCACAGAAAAATTTGTTCTATAGGGTGTATTTGTTTCCACACAGGAAGAATTTTGTGGGCAAGTAATTTGTAAAAACACCATTTATCTTATTAATCTTTCAAAAATTTACAATGCATGTTAGAAAGAAAACATTCAGAAAATTCGATTTATCCCAACAGTGATTGAGAGAAACCTCTCACGTATGACTTCTACCCCATCGCCAATTTGATTTCATAATTTGTAAAATATTACTTTAGAACTTATTCTCTAAAACACTGGATTAGTAAGAGCAGGATCACTGTGGATAATTTTGTAAAGACAATGACAGGTTTCTAAGCCTCAGTCACTCAATTACAGCCTGCAATGAGAAATTTGTGAACTTTATGATAGTTGACCTTTCACAGGCAGCCTATTTTATTAATCTATGATACCTGAACTACTTTCTAACATAATCTCCCACAGAACACAAACATTATTCCCAGTTCATGTTTACTAAAATCTCTGAAAACGCTCTGATTGTTCTCAAAGTGAATTATTGTTTTTATGCAAGCCCATGTTGGGATTAGACTTAAATATGACTTAATTATCTCCTTTTTTCCCCTCCAGAAGTAATCTGCACCTCACTCCAACACTAAAGACATGAATTTTTATGTACCTATCTCTTTCACAAGACCAGGAGCTCCAAAACTATTTAGGTCATATATTCTTTTTCTTTGTTTTTGTTCCAGGACCAATTATATTGGAGGCACCCAAGGTTTGCCAAATAAAAAATGAAAAAGAAACATAGTACTAATACATAAGGTAATGTAATTACCAAATACTAACTTAGATTTTAAATGACTATTGACCAAGAATGAAGCATGGAGTCCCCAATTCAAAATAATTGGAATTAAAATCTTTTGACTTTATGATGTGACAGAAGTGCATTCAGTAGAAATTATACTTCAAGCTGAATTTATGCAGTAATATCCTCTCATGATCCCAGGCAGTTCCCATTTAGCCAACAGGGTAAACAGCCTTGCTGTAAAAAACTGTGGTACTGTTCTGTATTTTCTATCAAAGGATCTGAACAGAAGTACCTCCACCTTCAACTCTAGTTCACCCGAAGCTGCCCTCTCCAACACTAAACATCAGGTCCACAGTTGTTGCAGTTATAAAAAATGTTTGGTGGGTGACACAGCCCAGGACATTCAATTCCTTGTTTCTCCAAGTCCCCCTAAGCAATTCTTCCCAGCAACCCTTCAAGCCCAGTCTTCATGCAACCTAGACTAGCCAACTAGGATAGACTGTGAACATTCAACCCAGCCAATGGGGAGAAAGGTCAGCTGCTTCTCACCCTTAGGACATAAAAGGAGTCTGTTGCTGCCTCCCAGTGTGTTTGCTACCTTGCCTTAGGGGTGTAGCAGCACATCCTCCTGCACAAGAAAACTCACCTTGTGCAGATTTCTTGGCATCTGAGCACTTTATTTCGGCAGCAACAAATTGAGCCTGGGACTTTTTGCCAACAATGAGGAAGGTAAACAGCCAATAAATGCTTCATGAAGGACAGCCAACACTTTACTGTGTAGTGTGTTGCTGAGCTATGATGATCACTAGGTTAAGTGGATTAAATGCAATGTTAACTTATTCATATTTTCAACTTAAAATGAATTTACTGGGATGTAACATCAAGGTAAATTATAGAACATCTATAATTACGTAGATCAGAGGTTTTCATTATCCAGGATACTCTCCAATTATTTTTGCCACAACTCAGCACAAATTCTGATATGATGAAGTATCAGATGGAGTACTGAATTTTTTAATAGAGAAATCATATATATGTATATATATATAGTATGTTTATATATAGTATGATCAGAAAATAATAAGGAACATTTAAATTTAAAAATTATTACAGTAAATGGTATATTGTCACTAATACCTCTCAAAATGATTTCCCTCCCTTGAACAAATGGCCCATCATTCTTTCAACTTTCTAAGGCACTTCTACAAATCTTCTTTCTTATCGAGTTGCGCTCTCTTGACTATCTCAATATACTGAATTGATTCAAAACATTTACCTTTAATGCTCATTTTGATTTGGGGAAAAACCAAAAGCTGCATGATGCCAGATCTGATGATCACAGTGAATGAAGATGCACTGTAATTTTATGAGACTCCTTTCCATTGGCGAATATTCAACTGTAGCATTCACCATAGTTTTGATCACAGGTCACAAAGATCCAAAAGAGGACTTCTAGAACCGCTTTAGAAAGCAGTGAAAACAATGAGTTAAGTGTGCTTGAAATGAAAGGGGGAGGGGCCGGGGATTTATTTCAGCAGCACTGTGCCTGGCTGGCAAGCACAAGGTCCTGAGGTCAATTTCCAGTACCAGAAAATAAAGAATGAAAAAGAAATGAAAGGGGATATTCTGTGAGAAAGTATTGGCAGTATGCTTTTTACTGTAATTTTTTTTAATTTGAACATTCACCGTGCATTTTGATCATAGTCATATATATTATATAGAATATAATATTAAGTAAAAACTAAGATACAACATTGAACAGTAGACACCACTCTTCTCAAATTGATCTTGTTAATAGAAAATTAGAGAATTCTCCTGCGACAAATACAACAGGGTTGTCAGGATAAAAATGAATCAACTGAAAATACAAAGTTTTAAAAGTCCTAAAGGATTACTGAAGGGATACTAAGACTACACTTATGCAGTTATAGACCCCAAAGGGCATTGGTAGTATTGGGGTGATAATATAAAAAGGGCTGTATTAATTATTGCTGACTTTTGAGATATACTTTCAATTTTCAAAATTCTTCCAAATATAATACATATTATTTGGCTTAAATCATCATTTTCCTTTTTTATTCAAATACAATTTCTCAATGAGAATGACTATGACTGTGCCCTTTTTAAAACTGTAACCTACCACTCAAAGTATTTCCTTAGGACTTTTCCTTATTTTACTTATTATAACAGCACTTGTCATGTAAAACACATATACTGTATTTTTTTTGCTTATTTTGTATTATTTTTTAAATACTGTCATTGTTCTTCTCTTATGTGTTCCCCATTATCACCATCAACCAAAATGTGAGAGTTGTATATTTGGAAAATATGAAAATATGAAATTTCTGTATTTTGTTCACTGTATTATTTCAAGTAAACAGAGTAAAGTTTGGAACACAATGGATATTCAGTAAATATTTTCTGAGTCAGTAAATTTTTAATCTTTAAAATTTCTTAAAATTTTTGGTAAATTATATCAGATACCCAAATATATGCATACTCATTAAATCTTGACCTGAAATATTTGAATCAATAAAAAATATTATATCTTATAATTCTGATAAAAAAGTTCCCCAAAAGGTTCATGTGTTCATAGATGGGGATTTTTTGAGGTAATCAGATGGTGGGACCATTAACCTCATCAGTGGAATGATAAGCGCATTAGCTGAGGGGGTTATTAGCAGATGGGGCCTAACTGGAGGAAGCAGATCATTGGGTACCTGTCCTTGAAAGGTATATCTCTTCTTGGGCTCTTATCCAATTTGATTTTTAGATTAATTGCAATCCCAGTAAAATCCCAGCAAATTACTTTGTGGATACAAACCATCTGACTATAAAAGATTATATGAAGAGATAAACACTCAAGAACAGACAATAAAATAGTCAAGAATAAGGCAGAAGACTGATACTACTGACTTCAAACCTTGCAATAGAGGTTTGATTATCAAAACATTGTGCTAATGCCAAAAAACAGATAGATAAACATATGACTGACAGGCAGACAGAGACAGGTCAACGAAGGGAAATACAGAGACCAAACAACAGATGCACAGAAATATGTTTAACTTATATTTGGAGAAAGGATAAATCAGTAGAGAAAGAATAGCTGTGGTGGGTTGAAAACTGATGGTCAATTTAAACACCAGCTGACCTGAATCAGTGTGGTGCTGAGTGTAGATGGCCCACCTGAGGACTGTTGCCAGCATAAAAAAAGAGACCTGAAGAGGAAGAGTTGTTTTTCTTTGGTGCTGTTGGTTCTCCTGTTGCCATGGATTCTACTGGAGGAGCTTGCTGAGCTTCTTTCTGATGTGAACTTGGCTGTTCTCATCATCAAATGAGCTGGGAACCTTGTCACTGAGAATAGCTACAGTTCACTTTGGGGAGCTCTGGTCCTTACTCTGAGCATGGCTTCCTGGTTCTGGAGGAGAAGATGGTGTGTTGCTTGATCTCCAGGAGAAGCTTGTCATGCTGGCTCCCTTATATAAACTAGGTTGTTCTCATCATTGGAGGAGCTCAAGACCTCATTGTCATTGAGAATGGCTGTGGTACTCTTTGGGGAACTCCGATTCTTAGTTTGAGCATTATTTCCTGGCTCCAGTGCAGAACCCTCTGCCTACTGGCATAGATTCCTCATCCCGCTAGCACAGACTTTATAGCTTCCACCACTGATGTTGGGGCCTTCCCAGTGCAGATCCATGAAACAGACTTGCATGAGTTATTGTGTGGGTACGAGGCCTCCAGCTGGACTCATGGTGGGGGGTGCATTTTCATGGGCTTTAGTCTTCAGCTAGACTCATGCAGCACATTGCTGTGGGATCCAGGCCCTCAGCTAGATTCCTTGGGTCTTATTAGTGTGTGGACAGATTTCCTCCACTCTTTCGTTTGTATCTAACTCTTTGAGTGATCATTATATAAATAATACTATGAATTATGTGTCCTGTATTGTCTTGTTCTGTTTGAAAACCCTGACTATAACAATAGCCTTTTTAATGAACGGTGCTGGAAAAATGTACATCCATAT